>CAVMKG010000184.1:15000-17500 GCA_963682025.1 Cordilura impudica | reverse complement strand
ATAATAATAATAAAATAATAATAATAATAATAATAATAATAATAATAATAATAATAATAATAATAATAATAATAATAATAATAATAATAATAATAATAATAATAATAATAATAATAATAATAATAATAATAATAATAATAATAATAATAATAATAATAATAATAATAATAATAATAATAATAATAATAATAATAATAATAATAATAATAATAATAATAATAATAATAATAATAATAATAATAATAATATAATAATAATAATAATAATAATAATAATAATAATAATAATAATAATAATAATAATAATAATAATAATAATAATAATAATAATAATAATAATAATAATAATATAATAATAATAATAATAATAATAATATAATAATAATAATAAATAATAATAATAATAATAATAATAATAATAATAATAATAATAATAATAATAATAATAATAATAATAATAATAATAATAATAATAATAATAATAATAATAATAATAATAATAATAATAATAATAATAATAATAATAATAATAATAATAATAATAATAATAATAATAATAATAATAATAATAATAATAATAATAATAATAATAATAATAATAATAATAATAATAATAATAATAATAATAATAATAATAATAATAATAATAATAATAATAATAATAATAATAATAATAATAATAATAATAATAATAATAATAATAATAATAATAATAATAATAATAATAATAATAATAATAATAATAATAATAATAATAATAATAATAATAATAATAATAATAATAATAATAATAATAATAATAATAATAATAATAATAATAATAATAATAATAATAATAATAATAATAATAATAATAATAATAATAATAATAATAATAATAATAATAATAATAATAATAATAATAATAATAATAATAATAATAATAATAATAATAATAATAATAATAATAATAATAATAATAATAATAATAATAATAATAATAATAATAATAATAATAATAATAATAATAATAATAATAATAATAATAATAATAATAATAATAATAATAATAATAATAATAATAATAATAATAATAATAATAATAATAATAATAATAATAATAATAATAATAATAATAATAATAATAATAATAATAATAATAATAATAATAATAATAATAATAATAATAATAATAATAATAATAATAATAATAATAATAATAATAATAATAATAATAATAATAATAATAATAATAATAATAATAATAATAATAATAATAATAATAATAATAATAATAATAATAATAATAATAATAATAATAATAATAATAATAATAATAATAATAATAATAATAATAATAATAATAATAATAATAATAATAATAATAATAATAATAATAATAATAATAATAATAATAATAATAATAATAATAATAATAATAATAATAATAATAATAATAATAATAATAATAATAATAATAATAATAATAATAATAATAATAATAATAATAATAATAATAATAATAATAATAATAATAATAATAATAATAATAATAATAATAATAATAATAATAATAATAATAATAATAATAATAATAATAATAATAATAATAATAATAATAATAATAATAATAATAATAATAATAATAATAATAATAATAATAATAATAATAATAATAATAATAATAATAATAATAATAATAATAATAATAATAATAATAATAATAATAATAATAATAATAATAATAATAATAATAATAATAATAATAATAATAATAATAATAATAATAATAATAATAATAATAATAATAATAATAATAATAATAATAATAATAATAATAATAATAATAATAATAATAATAATAATAATAATAATAATAATAATAATAATAATAATAATAATAATAATAATAATAATAATAATAATAATAATAATAATAATAATAATAATAATAATAATAATAATAATAATAATAATAATAATAATAATAATAATAATAATAATAATAATAATAATAATAATAATAATAATAATAATAATAATAATAATAATAATAATAATAATAATAATAATAATAATAATAATAATAATAAAAATAATAATAATAATAATAATAATAATAATAATAATAATAATAATAATAATAATAATAATAATAATAATAATAATAATAATAATAATAATAATAATAATAATAATAATAATAATAATAATAATAATAATAATAATAATAATAATAATAATAATAATAATAATAATAATAATAATAATAATAATAATAATAATAATAATAATAATAATAATAATAATAATAATAATAATAATAATAATAACAATAATAATAATAATAATAATAATAATAATAATAATAATAATAATAATAATAATAATAATAATAATAATAATAATAATAATAATAATAATAATAATAATAATAATAATAATAATAATAATAATAATAATAATAATAATAATAATAATAATAATAATAATAATAATAATAATAATAATAATAATAATAA
>CAVMKG010000184.1:0-10000 GCA_963682025.1 Cordilura impudica | reverse complement strand
CAAATATATATGAATTTAACTTTTTACCAAACAAACTATCTACTGCTTTTGGTTACTGATGAGGGTTGGTGACTCTTCCCGAAACAGCTGTATAACCTGTCATGCAGAATATACATAGATCAATTTTTGAAACAAATGTGCTAATGCTTTTGCTTTATTTAAAGTAAAAACATTTGATCTTGAGCCTGAACAATTTGAAACTCAATCATTAAATTGATAAAGATCGAAAACAAGATTTTTTATTTTTATAAAAAATAATAAAATTAAAAATACGGAGGGCACGCCGTTAACGCTAAATGTAAGTTTAGCAAAAACAAATTGTTTTTCTTGTTTTTTCAAGACAAAAACAAACATGTATATTGTAGTATGCAATGTGTACTCGTATACAATCATTTTTGTTTCAAAGTTGTTCTATTTTTAGTTTGTTATATTGGAAGAGGCTTAAATAGTATAACTTTTGCTTGAATTCTCATTTGGTTGTTTTCAGCAAATATATATGAATTTAACTTTTTACCAAACAAACTATCTACTGCTTTTGGTTACTGATGAGGGTTGGTGACTCTTCCCGAAACAGCTGTATAACCTGTCATGCAGAATATACATAGATCAATTTTTGAAACAAATGTGCTAATGCTTTTGCTTTATTTAAAGTAAAAACATTTGATCTTGAGCCTGAACAATTTCAAACACAATCATTAAATTGATAAAGATCGAAAATAAGATTTTTTATTTTTATAAAAAATAATAAAATTAAAAATACGGAGAGCACGCCGTTAACGCTAAATGTAAGTTTAGCAAAAACAAATTGTTTTTCTTGTTTTTTCAAGACAAAAACAAACATGTATATTGTAGTATGCAATGTGTACTCGTATACAATCATTTTTGTTTCAAAGTTGTTCTATTTTTAGTTTGTTATATTGGAAGAGGCTTAAATAGTATAACTTTTGCTTGAATTCTCATTTGGTTGTTTTCAGCAAATATATATGAATTTAACTTTTTACCAAACAAACTATCTACTGCTTTTGGTTACTGATGAGGGTTGGTGACTCTTCCCGAAACAGCTGTATAACCTGTCATCCAGAATATACATAGATCAATTTTTGAAACAAATGTGCTAATGCTTTTGCTTTATTTAAAGTAAAAACATTTGATCTTGAGCCTGAACAATTTCAAAATCAATCATTAAATTGATAAAGATCGAAAATAAGATTTTTTATTTTTATAAAAAATAATAAAAATATTTTTAAGACTTTATTTTGAGTATTTTGAAGAGCACTACAATATGTAGAGCTACCCCAGGCTGCGATTCCATGCCTTATGTAAGATTCAATTAATGAAAAATATGCTTGCCTAAGTACACTATATGTTGCTGAATTACTTAGATGATAAAGCATAATTGATGATTTTCGAAGTTGTTTTTGTACCTCCTCTATATGGGTTCGCCATTTTAGGTTATGATCTACATGTACTCCTAGGTATTTGTATGTATTGACCAGTTCAATTATTGTCGTGCATTTATCATCGATGTTGCTGGCTTCGTTGTGTATACAATTAATTTCATGGAATTTAAGACTTATATTAGTATATCTGAAATGAGATGGTTTTATATGCATAAATTTTGTTTTTGTGGCGTTTATTATCAGCCCATTGTCATGACACCATTTAGTCGCGATATTCAATTCCTCTTGCATTATTTTGGTTGCTGCTTTGATATCTTTATTTGCGACAATAATAGCGGTATCATCCGCATATGCAAAAGTAGTGCTATTTTGTAGGACGCTTATCAAATCGTTAGCATACAAAAGGTAAAGTATTGGACCCAATTTGGAACCTTGCGGAACACCATATATTGTAGCTACTTCATCACTTATATTGTTGTTTATTTTGACCCTGTATCTCCTGTATTGTAAGTAACTTCTGAAAAAATTCAAGCTATTTCCACGTACTCCCAATCTCTCCAATGTTTTTAATAATTTAGTGTGAGATAGAGTGTCGAAAGCTTTGCTAAAATCCACATATAGTACAAGGCAGTGTAAATTTTCGGTTAGACACGAGTTGATGTGGTTTGAAAAGCTTCCCAGTAATTTATTTATACTTTTATTCTTTTGGAACCCATATTGGTTACAATTAATTATCTTAAATCGTTCTATGAAGTAAGAGAGCCTGCTTACCATTACCTCTTCCATTATTTTTTCAATCACAGGTAAGATTGATATTGGCCTGTAATTGCTGTAGTCGTTTTTAAATCCATTTTTGTATATGGGACGCACTATTGACGTTTTAAGCTGTTCTGGTACTTTGGCTTCGTTGATGATCATATTGACAATAAACGTTATAATTGGTGTCAATTTATCAGCGTTGTTTTTGAGGTCTTTTGGCCTAATTCCATCTATGCCCGCACTTTTATTAGTGTTTAATGTTTTCAAAATGTTATATATTTCTTGCTCATTAGTATTTTCAACAAAAATTGAGTTTGAAATTGTTTTTGCAGTGTAATTTAACGTTTTTTTGTCACATTCATGAATTATTTGTTGCACATTTTGTTTCAGATTGTTTGCAAAATTATTTAAAATGTTATGCAGACTTTCATTTTTGAAATTTTTTAGAATTGTTTCATCAAGATTGATTACTTTTTTGCCATTTATCTTATTTATTATTTGCCATGTTCTCCTCATATCGTTTCTATTTTCAATAAATTTATTTCTATAATAATTGTTTTTAGTGTAGTTTATTTTCTGATTTAAAGTATTTCTAAACTTTTTATATTCTTTTTCGTATATTTTATTATTTTTGTTATTTAACCATTTTTTATAAAGTTTATCCCTTTTTTCACATAAATTTATTAGCTCATTGTTTATCCACGGATTAGATTTTCTTGTTTTCTTACGTTTTTCAGTTAATACAGAATTTTCATATATGCTGATGAACTTTTGGCTGAATCTGTTGTATATATCGTTTATATTATCTATGTTGTTCATTAGATTATACCAATTTGTATCGTTTATTAATTTATTAACTTTAAAATTATTTATTGGATATTGGTTACAAAAAAAATTTGGCGATCTCTGGGTAACCACAGAAAAGATTGGCGATCTCTGGTTGTTTTTATTATTCTCTTCTTCATCTTCTACACAAAAGAATATACTGTAGTGGTCTGCTATTGTTGTTGTTATTATTGCAGCATAACCAGTTGACTTTGTTTTGTTGTCTTTAACGAAGCAATGATCATTGCATGTATGTGTGTTTATTTTTGCATCCTCACGCGTACTCTCATTTATTATACTCTCGAAACCATTAGACATCATCCAAGTATGTTTTTGTTGTTATATTGTTTTTGAGCAAATCAATATTTATGTCTCCTATAATTACTGGTTCTTGTTTTCTTTTTATGCTGTTTATTATTTCGTCAAGCTCGGTTATAAAAATACTAACATTAGATGACGGTGGACGATAAACAGCAAGAAGTGAAAGGGGTCTTTTGTTTATTTCTACATCAAGTTTTAGCAACTCAAATGATTTTGTGCTTATGCTGTTGTTGGTGTATGTTAAATCATCTTTGATGTACGCCACTACACCCCCTCCTGTACCTTCTCTGTTCAAAAAAATAGAGTTGAAGCCAGTGATTTCGTAAAATTTGGTTTCATCATCGTATATGTTTGTTTCGACAAGAACAATAACTTTTATTTTGTTGATTATATTGTGCATTGTAGTAAGAAAAGAATTGAAATTTCTACGGATTGAGCGTATGTTCATATATAAAATGGAAAGGGGATAACTTATATATTTTGTATCTATTTGATTCACGCTATTAATTTTTTCTTGTATAAAATTCATTTTTGTGAGAGAAAAAAGATATAATTGTTTATATTTTTTATTTTTATTTTTTGTTATTAATTGGATATGTATATATGTATATATAGAAAAATTTTCCTTTTTAAATTATTAATTCAATATCAGCTGCATTTTTAATTAGAGTTGCTGGTGTATTTTCGGATTTTCTTGCAAAAATTGTACCATTTCTCGTCCATACATACTTCCAATTAGACTCCTTAGCTTTCGTTTTGGCGATCCAGAGAAGCTTTCTGTTGTGTGCTGTTAAACAGTCATTTATATAAATAAAATTGTTGCCATCATCCCTACCATTGATTAAATGTGCATCAACTCTATGGCGTTTAATTTTTTGCATGAATTCCCTTTTTTTATGTGTGTGGTAAATTCTACAATGATTTTATCATTATTTTTTTTAAACGGTAGGCATCACTGATATCATAATCGTTTATTTGCACGTCAATTGATGCAGCTATGGTTTTGATGACGTCGCTGACGTGTATTTGTTGGTTTTGTATATTTTTTATTTCTATTTTTTTGCTTATGCTCTGTTGTTGCAGTTCATTAATTTTATCATCCATTTCTTTTATCTCTTTTTTGGTTTCTTTATTTTCTCCTCTCAATTCAACCATTTGTTTCACTAAATCTGAGAGACTAATTGTAATTTGAGCGAGAGTAGTTTTCATCTCTTCCTTAAATGAGATATCAGATTGGTTGCCATTGATCGTTAATTGCTCTACTTATGTTTTAAGCTCTTGTATATGATTTTTTACATCGTTTACATCAGATTTAACGGCTGTTACATCTGATTGAACGGTGCAGAGACTTGATTTAAGCTCGTTTACTGATAATAATAATAATAATAATAATAATAATAATAATAATAATAAATAATAATAATAATAATAATAATAATAATAATAATAATAATAATAATAATAATGATAATAATAATAATAATAATAATAATAATAATAATAATAATAATAATAATAATAATAATAATAATAATAATAATAATAATAATAATAATAATAATAATAATAATAATAATAATAATAATAATAATAATAATAATAATAATAATAATAATAATAATATAATAATAATAATAATAATAATAATAATAATAATAATAATAATAATAATAATAATAATAAGAACATAATAATAATAATAATAATAATAATAATAATAATAATAATAATAATAATAATAATAATAATAATAATAATAATAATAATAATAATAATAATAATAATAATAATAATAATAATAATAATAATAATAATAATAATAATAATAATAATAATAATAATAATAATAATAATAATAATAATAATAATAATAATAATAATAATAATAATAATAATAATAATAATAATAATAATAATAATAATAATAATAATAATAATAATAATAATAATAATAATAATAATAATAATAATAATAATAATAATAATAATAATAATAATAATAATAATAATAATAATAATAATAATAATAATAATAATAATAATAATAATAATAATAATAATAATAATAATAATAATAATAATAATAATAATAATAATAATAATAATAATAATAATAATAATAATAATAATAATAATAATAATAATAATAATAATAATAATAATAATAATAATAATAATAATAATAATAATAATAATATAATAATAATAATAATAATAATAATAATAATAATAATAATAATAATAATAATAATAATAATAATAATAATAATAATAATAATAATAATAATAATAATAATAATAATAATAATAATATAATAATAATAATAATAATAATAATAATAATAATAATAATAATATAATAATAATAATAATAATAATAATAATAATAATAATAATAATAATAATAATAATAATAATAATAATAATAATAATAATAATAATAATAATAATAATAATAATAATAATAATAATAATAATAATAATAATAATAATAATAATAATAATAATAATAATAATAATAATAATAATAATAATAATATAATAATAATAATAATAATAATAATAATAATAATAATATAATAATAATAATAATAATAATAATAATAATAATAATAATAATAATAATAATAATAATAATAATAATAATAATAATAATAATAATAATAATAATAATAATAATAATAATAATAATAATAATAATAATAATAATAATAATAATAATAATAATAATAATAATAATAATAATAATAATAATAATAATAATAATAATAATAATAATAATAATAATAATAATAATAATAATAATAATAATAATAATAATAATAATAATAATAATAATAATAATAATAATAATAATAATAATAATAATAATAATATAATAATAATAATAATAATAATAATAATAATAATAATAATAATAATAATAATAATAATAATAATAATAATAATAATAATAATAATAATAATAATAATAATAATAATAATAATAATAATAATAATAATAATAATAATAATAATAATAATAATAATAATAATAATAATAATAATAATAATAATAATAATAATAATAATAATAATAATAATAATAATAATAATAATAATAATAATAATAATAATAATAATAATAATAATAATAATAATAATAATAATAATAATAATAATAATAATAATAATAATAATAATAATAATAATAATAATAATATAATAATAATAATAATAATAATAATAATAATAATAATAATAATAATAATAATAATAATAATAATAATAATAATAATAATAATAATAATAATAATAATAATAATAATAATAATAATAATAATAATAATAATAATAATAATAATTAATAATAATAATAATAATAATAATAATAATAATAAATAATAATAATAATAATAATAATAATAATAATAATAATAATAATAATAATAATAATAATAATAATAATAATAATAATAATAATAATAATAATAATAATAATAATAATAATAATAATAATAATAATAATAATAATAATAATAATAATAATAATAATAATAATATAATAATAATAATAATAATAATAATAATAATAATAATAATAATAATAATAATAATAATAATAATAATAATAATAATAATAATAATAATAATAATAATAATAATAATAATAATAATAATAATAATAATAATAATAATAATAATAATAATAATAATAATAATAATAATAATAATAATAATAATAATAATAATAATAATAATAATAATAATAATAATAATAATAATAATAATAATAATAATAATAATAATAATAATAATAATAATAATAATAATAATAATAATAATAATAATAATAATAATAATATAATAATAATAATAATAATAATAATAATAATAATAATAATAATAATAATAATAATAATAATAATAATAATAATAATAATAATAATAATAATAATAATAATAATAATAATAATAATAATAATAATAATAATAATAAAAATAATAATAATAATAATAAAAATATATACATGATCTTAAACCGAACAATAAATGACTAATTATACCAAAACAGATCAACAATACATAAGAATAATAATAATAATAATAATAATAATAATAATAATAATAATAATAATAATAATAATAATAATAATAATAATAATAATAATAATAATAATAATAATAATAATAATAATAATATAATAATAATAATAATAATAATAATAATAATAATAATAATAATAATAATAATAATAATAATAATAATAATAATAATAATAATAATAATAATAATAATAATAATAATAATAATAATAATAATAATAATAATATAATAATAATAATAATAATAATAATAATAATAATAATAATAATAATAATAATAATAATAATAATAATAATAATAATAATAATAATAATAATAATAATAATAATAATAATAATAATAATAATAATAATAATAATAATAATAATAATAATAATAATAATAATAATAATAATAATAATAATAATAATAATAATAATAATAATAATAATAATAATAATAATAATAATAATAATAATAATAATAATAATAATAATAATAATAATAATAATAATAATAATAATAATAATAATAATAATATAATAATAATAATAATAATAATAATAATAATAATAATAATAATAATAATAATAATAATAATAATAATAATAATAATAATAATAATAATAATAATAATAATAATAATAATAATAATAATAATAATAATAATAATAATAATAATAATAATAATAATAATAATAATAATAATAATAATAATATAATAATAATAATAATAATAATAATAATAATAATAATAATAATAATAATAATAATAATAATAATAATAATAATAATAATAATAATAATAATAATAATAATAATAATAATAATAATAATAATAATAATAATAATAATAATAATAATAATAATAATAATAATAATAATAATAATAATAATAATAATAATAATAATAATAATAATAATAATAATATAATAATAATAATAATAATAATAATAATAATAAATAAATAATAATAATAATAATAATAATAATAATAATAATAATAATAATAATAATAATAATAATAATAATAATAATAATAATAATAATAATAATAATAATAATAATAATAATAATAATAATAATAATAATAATAATAATAATAATAATAATAATAATAATAATAATAATAATAATAATAATATAATAATAATAATAATAATAATAATAATAATAATAATAATAATAATAATAATAATAATAATAATAATAATAATAATAATAATAATAATAATAATAATAATAATAATAATAATAATAATAATAATAATAATAATAATAATAATAATAATAATAATAATAATAATAATAATAATAATAATAATAATAATAATAATAATAATAATAATAATAATAATAATAATAATAATAATAATAATAATAATAATAATAATAATAATAATAATAATAATAATAATAATAATAATAATAATAATAATAATAATAATAATAATAATAATAATAATAATAATAATAATAATAATAATAATAATAATAATAATAATATAATAATAATAATAATAATAATAATAATAATAATAATAATAATAATAATAATAATAATAATAATAATAATAATAATAATAATAATAATAATAATAATAATAATAATAATAATAATAATAATAAATAATAATAATAATAAATAATAATAATAATAATAATAATAATAATAATAATAATAATAATAATAATAATAATAATAATAATAATAATAATAATAATAATAATAATAATAATAATAATAATAATAATAATAATAATAATAATAATAATAATAATAATAATAATAATAATAATAATAATAATAATAATAATAATAATAATAATATAATAATAATAATAATAATAATAATAATAATAATAATAATAATAATATAATAATAATAATAATAATAATAATAATAATAATAATAATAATAATAATAATAATAATAATAATAATAATAATAATAATAATAATAATAATAATAATAATAATAATAATAATAATAATAATAATAATAATAAATAATAATAATAATATAATAATAATAATAATAATAATAATAATAATAATAATAATAATAATAATAATAATAATAATAATAATAATAATAATAATAATAATAATATAATAATAATAATAATAATAATAATAATAATAATAATAATAATAATAATAATAATAATAATAATAATAATAATAATAATAATAATAATAATAATAATAATAATAATAATAATAATAATAATAATAATAATAATAATAATAATAATAATAATAATAATAATAATAATAATAATAATAATAATAATAATAATAATAATAATAATAATAATAATAATAATAATAATAATAATAATAATAATAATAATAATAATAATAATAATAATAATAATAATAATAATAATAATAATAATAATAATAATAATAATAATAATAATAATAATAATAATAATAATAATAATAATAATAATAATAATAATAATAATAATAATAATAATAATATAATAATAATAATAATAATAATAATAATAATAATAATAATAATAATAATAATAATAATAATAATAATAATAATAATAATAATAATAATAATAATAATTAATAATAATAATAATAATAATAATAATATTAATAATAAT
>CAVMKG010000182.1:5000-12500 GCA_963682025.1 Cordilura impudica | reverse complement strand
AAATTCGGATGACGCGGAACCAGCGGATTTTGACGCGGCTGAATCGAAATATGAAGCCACTTTTAACGCGTACGTTAATTGTTTATCTAGGATTAATGAACGATTACATAATTTTAAATCCAACGCGACACCGAAAGAGCAGTCTCAGTCTCCGAGTGTAAACCTCAATTCAGCTGACAACTTTTGTCATAATTTAACGCTTCCGCCATGCGATACCGACGTTTTTGAGGGCGATTACATTTCTTGGCCCACTTTTAGGGATCTTTTTACAGCGGTTTATATCAATAACTCTCGACTTAGCAATATTGAGCGGCTATGCCATCTAGTTCGGAAAACTAGTGGCGAAGCTCGGGAAATTGTTTCGAAATGCCCTCTCACTAATCAAGGTTTTGATGTTGCGTGGCGCAACTTGAGGGACGCATATGATAATCCGCGTATGCTGGTTAATAACCAGTTAAAATCGCTATTTAGCCTTCCCTTTCTTGATAAGGAAACCTCGTCGGGATTAAAAACTTTACAACGCGGAATAAACGGTTGCCTTACGGCTATGTCAATTTATAATATTTCGACGCACAGCTGGGATCCTATTATTGTATTTCTTTGTATTCAACGGTTACCTTCGCAAACTGTTAGTCTGTGGGAACAGAGTATAAAGACAAATCAGCTTTGTCACTCTGGAAGGATTTGGACCTCTTTCTGACAGAAAGAGTTCAAACTTTAGATTGTTTACGTGATCTTAGGGGTTCAGAATCTGCTAAAC
The DNA here is from genome assembly GCA_963682025.1 of Cordilura impudica. NCBI lineage: Eukaryota > Metazoa > Arthropoda > Insecta > Diptera > Scathophagidae > Cordilura > Cordilura impudica. The sequence continues at coordinate 11,740 of CAVMKG010000182.1, read as the reverse complement.
GGCTTTCTGAACCTAAAATCAAAGCGCATCATACCAATGCTGCTTCAACTTCAAGTGCTTCTTGTGTTCTTTGTAAGAATCAAGTTCACTTTTTACGTTCTTGTCATCGATTCAAAAGTTTATCTGTTGCGGATCGATTTTCTACGGTAAAAAAGTTTCACTGTTGTGTCAATTGTCTTGCAAGGACACATGAAGCTAAAAATTGTAGCAGTTCGTATAATTGCTCCATTTGTAACAAGAGACATCATACTATGTTACACCGTGAGTTACCATCTTCTGAAGTTTCTAGGGATACTAATCGGTCGAATTCGGGTGTTAGTTCGGTTTCTGTTTCTCGAGTTTCAAACTCCGTACCTGCAATCGCATCATCTTCGAATGCCAATCATGCCACAGCTCCTACAAATCGTCAAGTATTTCATACAGCACAAAGTAGGACTGTACTTTTAGGGACGGCTATGGTGAATCTTATTCATCAGGGTACTACGTACCCAGCCCGGGCCCTTATTGACCCTGCTTCTGAAGCATCGTTCATTTCTGAACGTTTGCAAAATCGCCTGAAAATTTCGACGCATTCGACGAATGCTCAAATTTCAGGAGTTAATCAGGCAGTTACGGCAATGTCTAGAAAACTTTGTTCATTAAAAATTGGCTCCACCCTCGATTCATCCCTTGTATTGGAAACATTGGCACTTGTTTTGCCAAATATTTCGGGTAATTTACCATCATTTACAGTCCACTCGTATTTAAAGGAAAATTTGCCAAACCTTCGTTTGGCCGATATTAATTTTGATGACAGTCGACCTGTTGATCTTTTGCTTGGCGCGGATTTATATCCAAGAATTCTGTTGGGAGAAATCCGTCGCAATATTTTGGGCTCTTTACTAGCTCAGAACACTATTTTTGGCTGGATTATTACTGGTCCAGTTGTACAACCTCAAGTTCAGGTATATTCTACGAATGTCGAATTTTCAGAGGAAGATTGCCTTAACAAAAATCTTTTGAGATTCTGGGAACTTGAGGAAACTCCTAAAAGAAAAATTCTGTCTCCATTTGACAAATTTTGTGAGGAAAATTATAAAGCGACTACTCGTCGCGAATCTGATGGTCGATATGTAGTGACTCTCCCATTTAAGCCTGAATTTCCTGAAAAATTTTCTTTAGGGACTTCAAGACCTGATGTTATGGGACAATATCTTAGGACCGAATCATCTTTAATGCGTAGACCTGAAATTAAGGAGATGTACGATGACGTCGTTAGGGAGTATTTGGACATAGGACATATGAGACCGGTATTACCAAATTATTCATCTCCTACCTCTTTTTGTTATTTACCTCATCATCCGGTGGTAAAACTAGAACGTAAGACAACTAAATTGAGAGTTGTTTTCAACGCTTCAAATAGAACTTCTAATGGAATTAGTTTAAACGATTGCCTTTACGTAGGACCTACCTTACAAGCAGACTTAGTTCTACTTATTCTTAGGTGGCGTCTGTTTAAATTCGTCTTCAATTGTGATATTACTCAAATGTATAGGCAGATTCGGGTTGATCCGTCGCATACCCCTTTTCAACGAATTTTGTTTAGGGATTCTCCGACGGAGACCGTAAGGGACTATGAATTACAGACAGTGACTTTTGGCGTTAACTGCGCTCCATACCTTGCCATTAGGACGTTATTACAACTCGCTGACGATTCTGAGGCTGAGTTCCCTCTCGCAGCACATATTCTACGAAAGTGCATGTACGTTGACGACGTTTTGACAGGGACTCATGACATTTCGACTGCATTAATGGCTCGTGATCAACTCGTCGCTGCTTTGGCCTCTGCTAAGTTTCAGCTAAGAAAATGGACTTCAAACGAACGGAGTATTTTGAAAGACATACCTTTGGACCATTTAGTTGACGCTAAATTATTGACCTTTATAGAATCGAGTACTTCAAAGACTTTAGGAATTCAGTGGAACGCTCAGTTGGACTCGTTTTATTTTAGTGTGACTCCTATTTCATTAAAATCTGGGTATACTAAGAGGGAAGTCTTATCGACTATCGCGAAATTGTGTGATCCTGTAGGTTGGTTAGGTCCTGTAATTGTGGTTGCTAAAATTATCATGCAAAAAATTTGGCTTGATAATATAAATTGGGATGATATGCTTCCAATTTCGACGGAAGTTGAATGGAAAAGATTTGTAACTTCTTATCATGAGGTAAATACTATTCGTATTCCAAGATGGGTTAATTATTCGCCGGGAAATTCTGTTGAGCTTCATGTTTTTTCTGATGCCTCGGAAAAGGCATACGCGGGGGTGATTTATATTCGAATTCAGGCCTCTAACGGCGAAATTCATACTCACCTACTTTCATCGAAAACCAAAGTAGCCCCCATCAAATCAATTTCTCTACCTCGTTTAGAACTGTGCGGGGCGGTGTTAGCCTCTGAACTTTTGAAGACGGTAATAGGTGAAATTTATATTAAAATTGATCAAATTTACTGTTGGACTGATTCGACGATAGTCCTTTCTTGGTTAAGGAAAACGCCGTGTTCCTGGACCACATTTGTAGCGAACAGAGTATGCCGCATTCAAGAAAATGTAGGAAACCATAATTGGTATCATGTACGTTCTGAGGAAAATCCTGCAGATTTAGGTAGTCGTGGTACTTCTCCCACTGAGCTGGAAAATAATGAGCTTTGGTGGCATGGTCCAAGATGGCTGGGTCAAGATAAGGTGCACTGGAATATAACGGATCTAAGTTATCTTGACACTGACATTGAGGGTCGGGTTGTCAAAACTCATGCTTCCTTCTTTACGGACGTTAAGGGAGAAGATATATATGTGGATATTTTGAATAATTACTCTCGTCTTGATCGAGCTCTTCGGATAATCTCATATATTTTGAGGTTCTTTTACAATAGTCATCCAGCTCATAGGTCAAATCGTTATATGTATGTGGATAAAATCGTTGCTGGTTATGAAATCAGAAGAACAAAATTGCATTTAGCCATTGTGGCTCAGAAACATCACTATGCAGATGAATATAAGTGCCTGTTAGACAAAAAACCGTTAAGTTCAAAGAGTTGCCTTATTTCTTTGAATCCCTTTCTCGACAAAGACGGTGTGATAAGATTGAATGGTCGCTTGGTTAAATCACCATCCCTTTCATATACGGAGAAATATCCTATTATTTTACCTTATTCGAGCCGATTTACTCAATTGTTAATGGAATTTGTTCATATGATTTCCATTCACGGTGGAAATCAGTTGATGTTGCGAATACTGCGCATTGAATATTGGGTTCCACGCTTGAAGTCGAAAATTCGTGGAGTCATTGGTCGTTGTAAACGGTGTATTATTGACCGTAAAGTATCTTGTCGTCAAATTATGGCGGCTCTGCCCCCTGAAAGAACTACTCTTACTAGACCATTTATGACAACGGGCGTTGATTTTGCTGGTCCCTTTGACATCAAAAGTTTCACGGGCAGAGCTTGTAGGATAACGAAGGGCTACGTTTGTATTTTTGTTTGCTTTTCTACGAAAGCAATTCATTTAGAGGCAACGTCTGATTTATCGACGCCTACTTTTTTATCTGCCTTTCACAGATTTATTTCTCGACGAGGTTGCCCCTACACTATATTTTCGGATAATGGCACAAATTTTGTAGGTGCATCGCGTGAATTAGAGAAGGATTTTAAGATGTTTCTTAAGGAAAGTCAGATTGCAGTGGGTTCTATTTATGGTATTCAGGGTTTAACTTGGCGGTTTATACCCGCCGGGGCACCTCATATGGGTGGCCTTTGGAAGCCGGGGTCAAGAGTTTTAAACACCATTTTCGTAAGGAAGCGCAATCTTTTAAATATACTTTTGAAGAACTTTCTTCAGTTCTCGCAAGAATTGAAGCTTGCCTAAATTCACGTCCTCTTTGTTCTATGGCGGATAACCCTCGGGAACCAGTAGCTCTGACTCCTGGTCATTTTTTAATAGGTGGACCAATACTTGCTCCCCCGGAGCCTGAAATTAATGAATCTCCGATAAGTCTTGTTAATCGATTTCGAAAAATGAAAGCGTTGTCTCAACTTTTTTGTCGCCGATGGAAAGAAGAATATTTAATGACGTTAAATAAGCGCTATAAATGGAAATATCCGGAACGCGATCTACAGGAAAACGACTTAGTCGTTATCAAGCATGAAAATCTACCTCCAACATCGTGGCGTTTAGGCCGGGTCATAAAAGTTTATCCGGGAAGTGACGGTCGCGTAAGGGTCGCGGATATTCGTACTGCTAATGGGGTTGTAAAACGACCAATAACCAAACTGGTCATTTTGACCGAATAATTTACACTTTTTCTTCGATATTTTCTTTAAATTTTTTATCGTTTCATAGAAATATGGAATCTCTCCCTAACTTTTTTGACGATGCTCTGCTCGATTATGAGGATGCTATGGAGATTTCGGAACCTAAAACTTCTCCCGCAGCCGTTCCTAGTCCAGCAGTGACACCAACAACGACAATCGTTACAGCGGTAAATCCGCCATTGGAAGCAACGCCCGCTGTTGAAACTGTCCATGCTGAGACAGTTGCATCATCGCCGGTCGTGGTGACTAAGAAAGCTATGGAAGCCTCGGGTTCGAAGCCACTGTCTACCTCGGCTCCGATTAAACCGCCATCATCCCCTCTATGTAGACTCTGCGAACGACGTCACCCTCTGCGCTTCTGTCATTTGTTTCGGGATATGAGTTATGAGCGCCGCCTTCGTATGGTGATACTTCACCGATACTGTTCGAAGTGCTTGGCCCATTCTCATATGGCAAAATTGTGTCCTAGCACGTTAAAGTGCCGGGTCTGCCAGGGTGACCACAATACTTTGTTGCATGCGAATTCAAGGTCACGTAGTTCTGACCACCAGAATCGTGCAAAACGTGAGTCTCGTCCATTGTCGTCCGTTTCTAAAGTTCAATCCTTGCCTATACGTCATGTCCTTAATTTGTCGCCTACGCTTCAAGTTAGATTAAATATACCCGGAAAGGCCATTCCGGTACGCGCAGTGCTCGACTCTTGCTGTAGTGCAAGCTACATCTGCGAAACGTTGGTTCATCAAATACGATTGCCAGTTTCAAAGATGGACAACGATCGGTTTTGTCGGTTAACGATTACGTCGATATACGACTCGACTCAAAAAATTACGATAACCGCTAGAGTCACGAAGATGTTAGGGATTAGAACTCCTTCCGAGTCAATTCCAGACGCGATCAGGGAGCATTTCGCTGGGTTCCAACTTGCGGATCCTACCTTTAATCATTCCGGGCGGGTCGCGTTAGTTTTAGGCCCAGAAGTTAATCCACAGGTGATGAAAAATCGGATACAGGCGAGCCCGGGACTTCCAATGGCGCAATACACCATTTTTGGATGGGTCATATCTGGCCCATCTCCAATGTAGAGTCCTTACTGGCTCAAATTGTAGAGTCCTTACTGGCTCAAATTGTAGAGTCCCTACTGGCTCATACTTATTTATAATCAATTTTCCATTGGGGTCCCTACTGGCCTATGGAAAATTGTTACGTCGAGGTCCCTACTGGCCAATTTAACTTTAAGTGTTAAAAAAAAAAAAAAAAAAAATAAATAAAAAATAAAAAAAAAAAAAAAAAAAAAAAAAAAAAAAAAATTTGAATTCAAGCTCACATTTTTAAACTGAACTATGCCTTATTTTAAGATACTTAAGTTATTTGTTAAAGTATTATTGTTGCAACACACCTTGATGTTGCAAGGTGGCCGGCAATGTTTAAGTACAATTTAATATTTTCTTTGTACTTTTCCGCCTTTGAGTCAATTAGCCATTTTTGGGTTAATTCTGGGTTAAAATCTATGAAACTCCTTTTTTTATACATCGTTGAAAGGAGTGTTTACATAGATTTTAACTAGTAAAACCGTTAACGGTACTTAGATATTGCTCGCCACCTTCTCTCTTTATTTTTTAACTTATAAAATCAATCGTTTTGGTACCTTCGTACAATTCGTACACATAAACACCATCCGCTGTGCATATTTTTAAAAAAGGTAATACATCTTGTATACATATAAAAATAAAATAGAGATTTTATTCTCTCCTTATAAAACCTTATATTATATTGTGTTTTTATTTTTTATATATTTTTTGCTACATACGCAAACATATTATATTATATTATATATTATATTATATTATATTATATTATATTATATTATATTATATTATATTATATTATATTATATTATATTATATTATATTATATTATATTATATTATATTATATTATATTATATTATATTATATTATATTATATTATATTATATTATATTATATTATATTATATTATATTATATTATATTATATTATATTATATTATATTATATTATATTATATTATATTATATTATATTATATTATATTATATTATATTATATTATATTATATTATATTATATTATATTATATTATATTATATTATATTATATTATATTATATTATATTATATTATATTATATTATATTATATTATATTATATTATATTATATTATATTATATTATATTATATTATATTATATTATATTATATTATATTATATTATATTATATTATATTATATTATATTATATTATATTATATTATATTATATTATATTATATTATATTATATTATATTATATTATATTATATTATATTATATTATATTATATTATATTATATTATATTATATTATATTATATTATATTAT
>CAVMKG010000181.1:10000-22703 GCA_963682025.1 Cordilura impudica | reverse complement strand
AAATTAAAAATTAAAAATTAAAAATTAAAAATTAAAAATTAAAAATTAAAAATTAAAAATTAAAAATTAAAAATTAAAAATTAAAAATTAAAAATTAAAAATTAAAAATTAAAAATTAAAAATTAAAAATTAAAAATTAAAAATTAAAAATTAAAATTAAAAATTAAAAATTAAAAATTAAAAATTAAAAATTAAAAATTAAAAATTAAAAATTAAAAATTAAAAATTAAAAATTAAAAATTAGAAATTAAAAATTAAAAATTAAAAAATTAAAATTACAAATTAAAAAATAAAAATTAAAAATTAAAAATTAAAAATTAAAAATTAAAAATTAAAAATTAAAAATTAAAAATTAAAAATTAAAAATTAAAAATTAAAAATTAAAAATTAAAAATTAAAAATTAAAAATTAAAAATTAAAAATTAAAAATTAAAAATTAAAAATTAAAAATTAAAAATTAAAAATTAAAAATTAAAAATTAAAAATTAAAAATTAGAAATTAAAAATTAAAAATTAAAAAATTAAAATTACAAATTAAAAAATAAAAATTAAAAATTAAAAATTAAAAATTAAAAATTAAAAATTAAAAATTAAAAATTAAAAATTAAAAATTAAATATTAAAAATTAAAAATTAAAAATTAAAAATTAAAAATTAAAAATTAAAAATTAAAAATTAAAAATTAAAAATTAAAAATTAAAAATTAAAAATTAAAAATTAAAAATTAAAAATTAAAAATTAAAAATTAAAAATTAAAAATTAAAAATTAAAAATTAAAAATTAAAAATTAAAAATTAAAAATTAAAAATTAAAAATTAAAAATTAAAAATTAAAAATTAAAAATTAAAAATTAAAAATTAAAAATTAAAAATTAAAAATTAAAATTTAAGAATTAAAAATTAAAAATTAAAAATTAAAAATTAAAAATTAAAAATTAAAAATTAAATATTAAAAATTAAAAATTAAAAATTAAAAATTAAAAATAAAAAATTAAAAATTAAAAATTAAAAATTAAAAATTAAAAATAAAAAATTAAAAATTAAAAATTAAAAATTAAAAATTAAAAATTAAAAATTAAAAAATAAAAATTAAAAATTAAAAATTAAAAATTAAAAATTAAAAATTAAAAATTAAAAATTAAAAATTAAAAATTAAAAATCAAAAATTAAAAATTAAAAATTAAAAATTAAAAATTAAAAATTAAAAATTAAAAATTAAAAATTAAAAATTAAAAATTAAAAATTAAAAATTAAAAATTAAAAATTAAAAATTAAAAATTAAAAATTAAAAATTAAAAATTAAAAATTAAAAATTAAAAATTAAAAATTAAAAATTAAAAATTAAAAATTAAAAATTAAAAATTAAAAATTAAAAATTAAAAATTAAAAATTAAAAATTAAAAATTAAAAATTAAAAATTAAAAATTAAAAATTAAAAATTAAAAATTAAAAATTAAAAATTAAAAATTAAAAATTAAAAATTAAAAATTAAAAATTAAAAATTAAAAATTAAAAATTAAAAATTAAAAATTAAAAATTAAAAATTAAAAATTAAAAATTAAAAATTAAAAATTAAAGATTAAAAATTAAAAATTAAAAATTAAAAATTAAAAATTAAAAACTAAAAATTAAAAATTTAAAGTTTAAAATTTAAAATTTTAAACTTAAAATTTAAAATTAAAACTTTAAAATTAAAATTAAATTAAAATTAAATTAATTAAAAGTTAAAAATAAGAATTAAAAATTAGAAATTAAAAGTTTAAAATTTAAAATTACTAGCTAATTCATATAAAAATCTTTTAAAATTTGCATTTTTAATATCAATATCTGGAAATTTTTAGCCAAGAATCAATTGATTTTTTTTTTTTTTAATTATAATGAATTATCTCAAAACTTTCTTATAGGGATCAAAGTTTGGGTGTTATAACGCTGACTGCGTTAAATAATGAATTTCATTAGTGATTTTCTACTCCAGTAAATGAAAAATAATGTCATATTTTAAATAGTAACGACTTATTTCCATAAAAGACACGATCACTGTTTTTATAACAAGGAATTATAATAGAGACTGGCCAACAAGAAAAGCAATTAACTTTAAATTTAATTGGTATTCGAAAATAAATTTCAGTACCGACCTGCTGAATGAACGCAAAATATTTGATGGAAGATGTTGAATAATGAATTTTGGGTGTAAGTTCATTTTTTAGGGCATTTGTTCATTTTTTGGGGCATTTCTTCATTGGGGCCTAAGTACTCAGCGCCTTTAAAAATCGGTGACAAAAATATTGGACTTTTTGGCCAATGAAATGAAATCTTCAGCCACAGTGCGGCGATCAAGATGTTCTCCATGATATTTAACACAGGAATGTTGAGGTATAGTTTCTTTTCAAAACGAAAAAGTTACATTGATCTAATTTTGTTCATTTACTTTAATCTTACTCTAACTCTAATCTTCGAGTTGTTCAATGTGGCTCTGTGAAAAAATGTTCCTGAGGGATTTTCACGTACACTTAAAATTGCTGAATCATCTGCGAAAATCGAGGTAAGAGTGTTTTCATTTGGTGGCATGTAAGATATGTTACGCATGTGTAGACGTGGGCACAAAATACAGTCTGTGATACACTAGCTTGAAGATCATAAGTTGTTCTCTACAATACATAACTTTTTATAAATTTTGTAGCTTTCCATTAGCTTTGAATGTTCGTGGACAAAAACTATCAAATTTCATGGAGGAGTCTTTCGTATCATACCCGATCGAAATCCAGACGTCAAAAAAGTGAACTTTTTTCCACAAATGCTCCTTTTTTAGCACTCAAAATCCTATAAACTTGCTTAGTGGTGCTGAGTTTTCGTTAAAAACCAAATTGGTATGCTGGAATGACATTATTTTGATCTACGATTGTAGTAAATTTATTTCGTCTCGAATAAATTTGACCTGATGTAAGTATCATTGTAATAAGTTAAACTTCCCATTCTGGAGGAGAATGTTCCAGCATTAAAAATAAACAGAATTATTCTTAATGCTATTTGGGGTAACTCGAAAAGCATTTTATTACTGATCACATTAAAACCGATGCTTTCTTTGGAGTTAAAATCAACAATAAACTTTTTGACCTCTCGAAGCTGCTCTATATTGTGGTACAACAGGAGGTAACTCTTTTATAGATCTAGTTGTTATATTCAGAGTAAAAACTTTTTTCAAATGTTCTACAACTGATTTCTCTTTTATTTGTCATTTGTAGCTCAACCTATATTTTCTACTAGTTAATTGTGTGGCGCCTAGGAGCCCGTTTATTTTGACTTTAACAAACAAATTTTTTTTTTCCATTTCAGAGATTTCCCTTATTTTATATATTTTATATATTTTTAAAAAATTAATTTTAATGTTTTTAAAATTTCTTAAAAAAAAAAATCGAAAAACAGTTGTAAAAATTATAAAACAAAAACTTCGATTTTCAAATTAAGTTTTGTAAAAGGTCCTTTTATGTATATTTTCGCAAAAGTTTGCCAGTAGCCAACCTTTGCTTTATACTTTCTGCTTCTATACATAAGGAGTTTTTCATATTGTATGATTTTAAATAAATATTTTATTTTGATAGAAACTCCGTAATTTTAATCTTATTAAGACAGACTATTAATATGTATCTTTTTAATAATTTAATTTATGTTTTATAACTTTTTAAAATGCATCAAAATAAATAAGCTTATTCAAAACAAAAAAATACTAGGTTATAACGGACTTAGTCTATAACGAACTAATTTGATCGGTCCCGCCGAGTACGTTATAACCGAACTCCAAATAGAATAGCATAGAAAAAAAAAACGTTTTGGAGCAAGGTTTTTAAAGTTAAAAAAGTCGTATTTTCATAATTCTTTTTTGATGACATGAATAATGTTGGATTATTTATTTTATATACATGTTATAGCATAACATTTGAACATTCAATTAAAAATTTTAATAAATAAGTCCGTGACAGCGAATCTCCGGAGGCGTTGTTGTTTTGCGGTGAACATCATAACTCGTTACCGGATCATGTGAAATAAAAGAATCGAAATGCTTTTGAAAGGTGACATGTTTCCTGAGGTAGTGGCGAAAATTTTTTTAATTTTTTTTTGGCAGCATTTTGAAGTGAAAAACGATTTTTGCTATACAATTTCGGGAATTTGTTGTTAAAAAATGGGGAAGAAAATGGAATTAAAAAAACTCTTCGTGGTTACCTGATGATTTATGTGTAGATATAGTGTCTAAAATTTCAAAAGAATCGGTCAAATAGATTTTGAGTTATGATGTTCACGGACTTCGAACATTTATTTGCGAGAAAATCTGTTTAAAGTTTTTTAAAAACTGATTTATATACTATATACCGTATGAGGCCGGTCGCTGGAAACGCTGTATCTTCTTAAGTTTTGCTCTGATTTACTTAAAATTTTGACACAACACTCTCGACATGTTGTGCATTCAGAAAGAGAAATGCAAAAAAAGGTTTTAAAACCTACCACCCCTTAAGTAAGTACAAACACCAATACACCTACACATACTTGTAAACGAAAAAAGAGAACTACATTTTTTGCAAAGTTATCTATAAATCCAAAAAAATAAAAAATAAGGGCGTATTAGTTTTATTTCAAAAAAAAAGCTTATTATTCCAAATCGCCTTTAATTCTTCCATGATAATTTCAATAAATTATTCAAATTAAAATCTTAAATATACCAATTTACGTAATTTAGTTTAGTTTCTGAAAATTGACAATCGCCAAAATCGTCAAGAAATTGTCAAGAAAATTTTACCGCTTATAAAACTCGAAAAAGTACTACAAAAGGAAACAATAAAATTTATTTATATCATTCATATTACGAATATTATTGCAGCATTGGTTATTTCTGTATATAAAAATGTATTAGTGATGAAATTTCAACGAAAAAAAATTTAACACAGCAATCAACTAAATAATTTTATTCACTACTAACGACAATAGCACTACATATGCAGATTTCGTGTTACATATGGAATAAGTTGAACTCAAAAAATGCATAAAAAAAAACAAATATCTACTCAAATTTTTCTTTAAATTCCCTGTGATGGTCAATAAAAAAATTCTGCAAAAAAAGGAATGAATGAAATTTTAAATTTTAAAATCTTAAAATCCCCAGAGGAAGTCGACATAAAATCGACGAAACGTCGGGACCAAACTGTAATTGATTCATTTTTAATTAATTACATTATTAAAATTTAGGCCTTATTAGCTAAAAATTAAAATCTTTTAAAATTAAACATTTATATTTTTCTCATTTAACGTCGGCAGATATACATACTTCTTTTATTAAACTAAACTTTTCCGTTTGTCTGTTTTGTTTTTCATTTCAAAATTGTTTTGTATTATTAGGAGTGCTTTCGCTCAGGTTCTCTGATGGCCAGCAGTTATCAAAGAGTATGCTTTTTTGATAAATATTTGAGAAAAAAGAGATCTTCAATGTAGATTTTGTTGTTGTCCAACGTATGATTTCGTTTAAAGCTATGTATTGAAAAGCACTTGAAAAAATAGTGCAATATTAAGTTTAAAATTTATATTATTGTAACTTTGCATAATTAAATTACATTGTAATTTCAGAAGAGAGGTGGGAAAATAATTTTTTTTCACTCATAATATTAATTTTTGCACAATTTGCTTTCAAAAATTTAGACAAACATAAATTACGTAAATAAGTATATTTAAGATTTTAATTTGAATAATTTATTGAAATTATCATGGAAGAATTAAAGGCAATTTGGAATAATAATTTTGTTTTTTAAGTAAAACTAATACGCCCTTATGATTTCTTTTTTTTTTGGATTTATAGATAACTACAGTTTACATTTATGATGACATATGAAATATTTTTTTCTCTTTTTTGTAGGTGTATTGGTGTTTGCACTTCCTTAAGGGGTGGTAGGTTATAAAACCTTTTTTTGCATTTCTCGTTCTGAATGCACAACATCTCTAGCGTGTTGTGTCAAAACTTTAAGTAAATCAGAGCGAAACTTAAGAAGATACAGCGTTTCCAGCGACCGCCCTCATACGGTATATAAATCAGTTTTTAAAAAACTTTAAACCGATTTTCTCGCAAATAAATGTTCGAAGTCCGTGAACATCATAACTCAAAATCTACTTGACCGATTCTTTTGAAATTTTAGACACTATATAAATAAATATAAATCATCAGTAACCAAGAAAAGTTTTTTTTTTTTTAATTCCATTTTCTTTCCCATTTTTTAACAACAAATTCACGAAACTGTATAGCAAAAGTCGTTTTTCTTTTCAAAATGCTGCAAAAAATTTTGTAAAAAACTCTTCCTCACTACCTCAGGAAACACGTCACCTTTGAAACGCATTTCGATTTTTTTATTTCACATGATCCGGTAACGAGTTATGATGTTCACCGCAAAACAACAAGGCCTCCGGAGATTCGCTGTCACGGACTTATTTATTAAAATTTTTAGTTGAAATTTTTTTCAAAGATTCTTCAAATATTATGCTATAACGTATATATGAAATAAATAATCCAACATTATTCATATCTTCAAAAAAGAATTATGAAAATACGACTTTTTTAACTTTTAAAACCTTACCCCCCTTAATAAACTTTTAGGAACCTTGCTCTAAAACGTTTTTTTTTCTATGGTATTCTATTTTTTCTACAGTAAAATAGAGTTCGGTTATAACGAACTCGGCGGGACTGGCCAAATTAGTTAGACTAAGTTCTTTATAAGCGTAGTATTTTTTTGTTCTGTCCGAAAGGTTTAAAAACTTTTTTTAGTTGAATAAGTTTATTTATTTTGATGCATTTTAAAAAGTTATAAAACATAAATTTAATTATTAAAAAGATACATATTAATTGTTTGCCTTAATAAAACTAAACTTACCGAGTTTCTATCAAAATAAAATATTTTTTTTAAAATCACATAATATTAAAAACTCCTTAGGTATAGAAGCAGAAAGTACAAAGCAAAGGTTGGCTTCTGGCAAACTTTTACGAAAGTATACATGAAAGGACCTTTTTTAAAATTAAATTAAAATAAAATTAAATTAAATTAAAATTTATTTATTTTTTAAATATATACATATAATATAGGAAAATTCTGAAATGAAAAAAAAAATTGTGTGTTAATGTCAAAAGTTTGATATAACCACTGTTCGCTATAAGAGAAGCAATTTGTATGAAAAATGTGATTAAAACTGTTGGGACCGAAGAAATTCTTCGCTATAAACAAAAATTTATTACAACCTGGGTACGTTATAAGCGAACTCCATTGTATTAAATTTTAATAATTTTGGGAATCTCCAATCTCCTCACTTTACCCAGCCTTCCCACCTTCAGGTCAAATTGATCACACATACAATAGTCAAAAAATTGTTAAGGAACTGTCCCATTGAAAAATTGAAAGAGAGAATTGAAACGTATGATTGTTTAGTAAAAAAGAGTAAAAAAGTATGAGTGCATTACAACCTGAAAGCCAAACATTTAACGTGTGAAGGCCGGGTAATATCTTAAATATATTTACGCTGATCCCTGACTCACTGACTGACTGAATGACTGACTGATTCTGTAACGCTGAACAAAATGATACGGTTCTAATTCCTAGGATTGATCTCGCCCCAACCGACACCACATTACCTTTCATATTAAAACGCCGCTAGTTTCCAGTAATTCCTGCATACGCAATTACCATAAACAAGGCTCAAGGCCAGTCATTTGATTACGTTGGCATTAATTTGGAGAACGCGGTATTTTCACACGGCTAACTGTATGTGGCTTTGTCGCGATCAAAAGTTGCAAGCCATGTTAAGATACGTATTCAATCGAACCCACAGCAAGGAAAACTATTAAATGACCAACGATATTTCACACGAAATATAGTTTTTCAAGAGATTCTAAATTGAAAAACTTTTTTGCCAAATATTTCTTATCTGTTTTGATACTTATGTATACAATTTCTACAAGCACAATCTTTTTTCATATGTACATATGTAACAATATAATTTACGACTATATTAAAAGAAATTTAATTTATTATAAATTTTTCGTGTATTTAAATTTAAACTGTTTGTTTTATTCATAATTTTTAAACGGGCGCCTAGGCGCCACACAATCAACTAGATTCCATATATCGACACATTTTAATATTTTCGATCATACTTTATACTTTTGTGCAGAAATTTGTCAGTGAAAGAACTACTAATTCTTCAAAATATCTTAATTATGTTTACGCTAATAACTAGCTGACTGACTCACTGATATGTAACTCATTATAAGCAATTTTTAGTTATTGATTTTATAATAAAAATACTCACACACTATCGGGCGCCTTAGACTCCTTTCGAACTAATATTTTTATTCTACGTATATAGACTGATAATAACAAAATTTTTGTTTAAAAAACGTACTACAATTTTTTTTTTTACCACTTTTTTAAAATTATGACGAAAATATTATTAATTGCACTATACGTGGTGTTTTAGATTGGATCTCATGCAAAGGGTACCGCAAGGTTCTGTTATTTTCCTTTAACGCATTCTTATTTTTCTTCAAACTGCCAATTCTCCATCATATCTACTAGGAATCAATCCCATCTAGGCAGGTTGGCGATATCGCATTCTTGATTTTATGCACATGAGAATAAGTGAACTCATTCATGTTACCAAATTTTATTTTGTTCCACCCATTTTTCGATATTCAGGTGTATTCGGATTTTAGCCGAATTTTTCTGAAGTACTGAGTACTCTATATTGAAAACATTATCATAATGGGTATCAAACTTTTCGTTTTTTCAATGATATTGCATATATAAAAAAAATTTTTGAATTTCGTTAGTTTCAGCTGTGCTGTCATACAAAAGATGCTACTTATTCCTTATAAAAATATTTTTAAAAATATTCAGATCATCCAGTTTCGCATATTTTAATCAGCTTTCTAACGATATAGAACATTATTTGTATTACTCAGAAAGGACACTCTATTTAAAAACATGGACAACATGACTTCCAAAATGCATATCGTCAAGAATAATTATCACTGTAAAATAGTTATTAAAAATTTATAGAATTTTACAATATATTTTCCTATGTATATGGTAGCAACTCTGTGTAATAAATATATACATTATGGGTATCAAACAAAATATTTTAAAGAAATTAAAATATGTTCAATTAAAAAAAATTAGCATCTTCCTACATAAATAAAATGTTCTTTTAAATATCTGTAATACGCAGACATACCTGGACATGTTCAATATAACCTAAGATGTGCCTCGAAATAACCGCTCACATGATACATAGTCATTTTTATATGATTCCTTTGGAAAAAATTTTAAAAATGTTAATAAAAACTTAAAAGAGAGATTTTTTGAAAACGGTCCAGATAGAGATTTTTTGAAAATCATCATAATATAAACCAAACTTTAGTTCAGGTTCGGGGGCTGTACATTAATTATTTTTTTTTGGCTGCACCCTATGTATATATTAAATATATCGAATAATTTAAAATTTTTGTTTTAAGGAACGACTTAGTTTGTCAGATATTTCATAATATTTTTTTAAACTTCTAATTTCTTTTCAATAAATATACTAACAACTTGTTTCAAATAGTAAAATTGTTTTGATTATCAATGAATTAAATCAAAAAAGTTACGTTGAATTCAGGGATTGATTTTTTTTTCAGTTAGGTAGTCTAGAAGTTTTCATGTTATATAAACAAGCCCTTCATTTAAGAATAACTTATTTTATGTCTGTTTATGTACTTACAGTTTTTGTGGTTATTATCTTCAATGTTCCAATTGGCGTTTTTATCACGAATATTTAGGTTGCAAGAAACTTCTTGCTGCTCGAAACCCCATTTGGGTAGTTGTTTTCCGCTCGATGTCAGAACACAGCTTTGTAAATAGTGAACTAGTTTGAATTTCGTTGTAACTGTTTTGACAGAATCATTTCGTTTTCCACCCACAATTAATAATTTCCATATATCATTGGCATCACCAATGCCCGCCTGTATAAAGAAAATTGATATTAGGCCTCAAACCACTCAATAATTTCGCTTTATTATAAATAAATAATATATATCTTTTGCATATTTCGCAACTGTAGTGCTTATCGAATTTCAATTGCGAAAAAGGATTGCTTACTATTCTTTTTAAAGAACATTCAAAAAGGCATAAAATAGTAAAAACAAGTAAGAGTGTTAAATTCTGCTGGGCCGAATCTTTGATACCCTCCACCTTTTTCATTTTCAATTTTCATTTTTTTTTTTATCATTTTCCACTTTTCAATTTTCATCTTTCGTTTTTCAATTTTAGTTTTTCATGTTTAATTTCTCATTTTACACTTTTCATTTTCCATTTTCCACTTTTCATATTTCATTTTTCATTTTCCAATTTTAATTTTTATATTTTCATTTTTCATTTTCCATTTTTCATTTTCCATTTTCCATATTCCACTTTCCATTTTTAATTTTTAATTTTCCATTTGCCATTTTTAATTTAAAATTTTTCATTTTCCATTTTTCATTTTTCATTTTCCATTTTTCACTTTCCGTTTTCCATTTTTCATTTTCCATTTTCTATTTTCCATTTATGTTTTTCATTTTCCATTTTCCAATTTTCATTTTTCATTTTTATTTTTCCATTTTCCATTTTTAATTTTTCGTTTTCCGTTTTCCATTTTTAATTTTTCATTTTCCATTATTCATTTTTCTTTTTCATTTTTCATATATATATTTTCATTTTCCATTTTTAAATTTTTATTTTTCATTTTTAATTTTCTACTTTTCATTTTCCATTTTTCATTTTCATTTTTCATTTTCCATTTATCATTTTTCATTTTCCATCTTCCAATTTTCATTTTTAAATTTCAATTTTCCATTTTCCAATTTTAATTTTTCATTTTCCGTTTTCCATTTTTCATTTTTCATTTTCCATTTTCCAATTTTAATTTTTCATTTTTCATTTTCCATTTTTCATTTTTCATTTTTCAGTTCCATTTTCCATTTCTCATTTTCCATTTTTAATTTTTCATTTTTCATTTTCTATTTTCCATTTTTAATTTTTCATTTTCCACTTTTCATTTTCCATTTTTCATTTTCAATTTTTCATTTTTAATTTTTCAATTTTCATTTTTCATTTTTCAATTTTCATTTTCCACTTTTCATTTTCCATTTTCCATTTTCCATTTTTCATTTTTTATTTTTCATTTTCCATTTTTCATTTTTATACCCTCCACACGTCAGTGGCAGAGGGTATATATAGGTTTGTCATTCCGTTTGTAACGCATCGAAAAACTAATATCCGACCCATAAAGTACATATATATATTCTTGATCCTTATCACAGCTCTAGTCGATATAGCGATGTCAGACTGTCCGCCTGTCTGTTGAATTCACGCTCATTCACAAAAAAAGCCATCTAACTGGATAAGGTCACAAAAATATCATTTGCCATAATTCCCAGCAGGTTGGTATTGAAAATGGGCTACATCGGGCATCATTGTGCTTAGATACGAGCAAAAATATGTAGATATCTCTAAAAAAAAAAACATTAAACCCAGTGGGTTTGTTGTAACAGTTTAGTGGTTGAACATAATAATTGTACAACAACATAAAAAAATGCCACAAAAATAATATGCATATATATTAACAATACCAAGAACACAGAACATAGCTCATGTTAGTAGTATTGCCACATATTTTTTTTATCGTTATCACGTTATAATAAAAAAAAATCGCCAATATGAAAGAAAAAATGAAAACGAAAAATGGAAATTTTCCAATGGAAAATGAAAATGGAAAAAGGAGAATGAAAAATAAAAATGAAAAATGGAAAATGGAAAATGAAAAATGGAAAATGTAAAATAGAAAATGAAAAATAGAGAATAGAAAATGAAAAATGGAAAATGAAAAAAGAAAATTGAAAAATGAAAAATGGAAAATGAAAAATGAAAAATGGAAAATAGAAAATTGAGAATGGAAAATGGAAAATGGAAAATGAGAAACAGAAAATGGAAAATGAAAAATGTAAAATAGAATATGAAAAACGGAGAATGGAAAATGGTAATGAAAAATGGAAAATGAAAAAAGAAAATTGAAAAATGCAAAATGAAAAATGGAAAATGAAATTGAAAAATGGAAAATGAAAATTGAAAATTGAAAAATGGAAAATGGAAACTGAAAAATGGAAAATTGAAAAAGGGAAAATGAAAAATGGAAAATGAAAATTGAAAAATGAACAATGGACAATCAATATTGAAGAATGAAAAATGACTAATGGAAAATGGAAATTGAAAATTGAAAAATTAAAAATTAAAAATGGAAAATGAAAAATGGAAAATGAAAATTGAAAAATGAATATTAAAAAATGAAAATTGAAAAATGGAAAATGGAAAACGCAAAATGGAGAATGGAAATGGAAAAATGAAAAATGGGAAATGGAAAATGAAAATTGAAAAACGGAAAATGAAAAATGAAAATTGAAAAATGAAAAATGAAAAATGGCATATAGAAAATGGAAAACGAAAACTGAAAAATTAAAAATGGAAAATGAAAATTGAAAAATTAAAAATGGAAAATGAAAATTGAAAAATGAAAAATGAAAAATGGCAAATGGAAATTGAAAAATTAAAAATGGAAAATGGAAAATGAAAATTGAAAAATTAAAAATGGAAAGTGGAAAATGAATAACGA
>CAVMKG010000180.1:7500-47500 GCA_963682025.1 Cordilura impudica | reverse complement strand
TATATAATATATAATATATAATATATAATATATATAATATATAATATATAATATATAATATATAATATATAATATATAATATATAATATATAATATATAATATATAATATATAATATATATAATATATAATATATAATATATAATATATAATATATAATATATAATATATAATATATAATATATAATATATATAATATATAATATATAATATATAATATATAATATATAATATATAATATATAATATATAATATATAATATATATAATATATAATATATAATATATAATATATAATATATAATTATAATATATAATATATAATATATAATATATAATATATAATATATAATATATAATATATAATATATAATATATATAATATATAATATATAATATATAATATATAATATATAATATATAATATATAATATATAATATATAATATATAATATATAATATATAATATATAATATATAATATATAATATAATAATATATATAATATATAATATAATATATAATATATAATATATAATATATAATATATAATATATAATATATAATATATAATATATAATATATAATATATAATATATAATATATAATATATAATATATAATATATAATATATAATATATAATATATAATATATAATATATAATATATAATATATAATATATAATATATAATATATAATATATAATATATAATATATAATATATAATATATAATATATAATATATAATATATAATATATAATATATAATATATAATATATAATATATAATATATAATATATAATATATAATATATAATATATAATATATAATATATAATATATAATATATAATATATAATATATAATATATAATATATAATATATAATATATAATATATAATATATAATATATATATAATATATAATATATAATATATAATATATAATATATAATATATAATATATAATATATAATATATAATATATAATATATAATATATAATATATAATATATAATATATAATATATAATATATAATATATAATATATAATATATAATATATAATATATAATATATAATATATAATATATAATATATATATATAATATATAATATATAATATATAATATTATAATATATATTATATAATATATAATATATAATATATAATATATACTAATATAATATATAATATATAATATATAATATATAATATATAATATATAATATATAATATATAATATATAATATATAATATATAATATATAATATATAATATATAATATATAATATATAATATATAATATATAATATATAATATATAATATATATAATAATATATAATATTATAATATATAATATATAATATATAATATATAATATATAATATATAATATATAATATATAATATATAATATATAATATATAATATATAATATATAATATATAATATATAATATATAATATATAATATATAATATATAATATATAATATATAATAATATATAATATAATATATAATATATAATATATAATATATAATATATAATATATAATATATAATATATAATATATAATATATAATATATAATATATAATATATATATAATATATAATATATAATATATAATATATAATATATAATATATAATATATAATATATAATATATAATATATAATATATAATATATAATATATATATATAATATATAATATATAATATATAATATATAATATATAATATATAATATATATATATAATATATAATATATAATATATAATATATAATATATAATATATAATATATAATATATAATATATAATATATAATATATAATATATAATATATAATATATAATATATAATATATAATATATAATATATAATATATAATATATAATATATAATATATAATATATAATATATAATATATATATATAATATATAATATATAATATATAATATATAATATATAATATTATAATATATAATATATAATATATAATATATAATATATAATATATAATATATAATATATAATATATAATATATAATATATAATATATAATATATAATATATATATATATAATATATAATATATAATATATAATATATAATATATAATATATAATATATAATATATAATATATAATATATAATATATAATATATAATATATAATATATAATATATAATATATAATATATAATATATAATATATAATATATAATATATAATATATAATATATAATATATAATATATAATATATAATATATAATATATAATATATAATATATAATATATAATATATAATATATAATATATAATATATAATATATAATATATAATATATATATATATAATATATAATATATAATATATAATATAATATATAATATATAATATATAATAATATAATATATAATATATAATATATAATATATAATATATAATATATAATATATAATATATAATATATAATATATAATATATAATATATAATATATAATATATAATATATAATATATAATATATAATATATAATATATAATATATAATATATAATATATAATATATAATATATAATATATAATATATAATATATATATAATATATAATATAATATAATATATAATATATAATATATAATATATAATATATAATATATAATATATAATATATAATATATAATATATAATATATAATATATAATATATAATATATAATATATAATATATAATATATAATATATAATATATAATATATAATATATAATATATAATATATAATATAATATATAATATATAATATATATAATATATAATATATAATATATAATATATAATATATAATATATAATATATAATATATACTATATAATATATAATATATAATATATAATGTAAATAAAATTTTCGAAAGCGTTTGAGTTTCCTGTTGCATTGATTTAAAATTAAATTTTCTCGAACTAATTTGTTCAATCGATGCAATGCATATCTGGTGGACTTCTTGGTCGACTGATTTGTTGAATCTCCTTTATGATTTTAAGGTGCTCTTGAAAAACAGTCTGCACTTATATTTTCGGAAAAATTTTTGAGTACTGCTTCGTTATTATATCCGCTTAAAAATGCGGCATATCTTTGTAATCGGGCTGATGTCGTTTGGGGCAATTTCGAATTCTGGTGAAAAATCCTCATTAGCGGCTGATTATCTGTTACGAGTTTGAAAATTCGACCATGATATAGGTACTCGTGAAAATGTTGAACCGCATAAAAAATGTTGCAAATAATTTTGCTCTGCGCTTGTGAGGGACCTTGAAGCAAAAGCAATTGGCCTCTCTTCATCATCCACAAAATGCGATAGTATTTCGGCTATACCGATTGGACTTGCATCGCAGGCTAGTTGAAGTGGCAATTCTGGGTTAAACGGCATTAATACTCGATCGTTAGTTGTCTCTTTTTTCAGTGTTTCGAAGAAACTTCGATATTCTGTATACCAATTGAATTTTGAATTTTTGTGCAGTAGTTTACGTAAGGGTGTAGTTATTGCCTTAACGTTTAATATAAATCGAGAGTAATAAGTAACCATTCCCAGAAATCGTCTTACCTCATAAACTGTTTTTGGTTTTTGGCATTTTTAAAATCGGTTCTACTTTCAAAGATGATGTTAAGACCTTGTGATATCTAATCGTATGCTCTAAAAATTCAATTTTATTCTGAAAGAATAAACGTCTCGTACGTTTCAAATGTAAATCGAATTTTTGTAGTTGTCGCAGACAGCTCTTTAAATTATTGAAGCATTCTTCTAATGAATTGGCATATACAATATCATCAAAATTTTACTCTGTTTTGGGTACACCTCTCAAAATTCGATCGATAATATGGTTAAATTCAGCCGAAACCGTTTTGATGCCAAATGACAATCTATTCAATTTGTACGTACCTCGATGCGTTGATATGGTTTGAATAAGACTCGATTGTTCATCGACGGGTATATGAAGGTAAGCCTTATATAAATCAAACCGGCAAAAATATTTCGCATTACGAAGGTTGTTGAAAATGTGTTAAACTCCCCCACCTGTTTTTGGATTAACTACGAGCGATGAGCCCCAGTCGCTGTTGGAAATTTTCGAAATAATTCCTGCACTTTCGAGGTTATTTAATTCCGGCTCAACGCGTTCTGCTAATGCGTATGGAATTTGTCGCTCTTTTGTAAATACAGTAGTTGCAGATTCTCGTAATTTTAAAGTAACTGTAAATTTAGGAACACATCTGATTTTCTCTTCAAAAATGTTAGCAAATTCAGTCATAATTTCTTCTATACCATTCTGATTAAATAAAATATCTGTAGTGTCACTACCTATATCTAATTCGTCTAGATAAGTTAGATTGATTTTAAGACGTCGAATCCACGATCGCCCAACTAAAGATGCACAATTGTTTGGTACATTACATAATTCATCTGTGGATGATATGACATTAAATTGAATATTCACATATACTTTTCCATCTGGAACAAATGTGTTCTGGGTGTAGGATCACAATAAAACTTTTGTCGGCTTTAATTTATTTTTTAATCTTAATTATTGGAACTGTTTCCTTGGGAGGAATGTGAATCCAGAACCGGAGACAACTTCAAACTTTACTGGTATGACATTCCTTAGCATTGTGGTTATTTCTTCCACACTGGTGCACAATCCAGCAAAATACCTAATTCCTGGTAATCGACTCTAGAGGGATTTAGGTGCTGCACAGAACGTTGATGTTTGTTATGTTGCTTCGACTTCTTGAAAGTAGAAACTTTATTTATATCAGGTGCACTGTTCATATTTGAGGAAGGGCTAGCCTTATCAGTTAATTCCCTAGCATCAACTCTTGCAGCTTCGAGTGCTAAAGCTTTTAAAACGATCTCGTCAAACTTTGCATTGCTTGACAGTAGCAGCTGTTCACGGATGTTGTTATCACTAGCACCCTAATGATCTGTGCGCGTAGAAAAATATCAGCAATAGAAATTTTGCATGGACATGAAGACTTAAAATTGCCACCAATTATTTCCGAACGTAGAGTAGCAACAAAATCGGCAATTGACTGCTGTTCATTCTGATACTTTGATAGAAAGCGGTGCTGCGCCACCAATAAATTCCTCTTTGGGGAAAATGAATTGCGAGAATACCCAGTAATTGTTGGTATTCTATTTCTGATGGTGATTTAGAAGCCGTCAATACAGTAATTATATTGAAGTTTTTAGTGCCAATTGAGTTCAGCAAAAGTTTGGCACAGCATTCTTTATTTGAGCTGATGTTTTTCATTTCTATATAATTTTCGAAGCGCTGTATATAATTTTTATACGGTTCCTTAGTTGAGTATTATTGAGCGAAGTTTGGTACAAGAATCGTGTTTGTAGAAGTACTTTGCACTGGAGGAGCAATTGTAGCCTTAAGGAGTTCCCCCAACATCTTCTGTTGCATAAAATGTTGAAATTGAATGGCGTCCATTTTGTATTTTGTATACTTCTTACCTAAAATATGAATTTGATACTTTGCACATTTGTATTAATCAAAAATTGTTTTCGATGGATTTGTTTCCCTGATTTTACTACTCGTCGCCAATCTATTGTAGCCGGTAATTCATAAATAAAAGGTAACTCGAGCTTTTAGATTTTAATATATTCATTAATTACTAGATGTAACCCGGTGTGCTTCGCTACACCCTCCCCCTCCCCCGCCCTTCCGAATTGTTATGAAAAGGCTCACGCAAAGTCCCAAGGCTCTCACTAACACAGTTATTCAGATATATCACATTTAATATTAAGTTTGTAAAGGGTGCCATGCGCATTTGTCCAATCCCGCCCACTTTTTTGTCTGACTACTCACGTTAATAATAGATAACCTGAGATAAATTTTCAAAGCTCTCTCTATCATAGTACTTAATATATATGATATTAAAAATTTACTTTGTATGGGAGGTGCCAAGTCCACTAAAAATATTAAAAAAATACAGCCTGTAGCACTTCCGATATTCGCAGTAAGAATCAGTTAAAATTTCAGGAAGATCAGATAAGTCGTTACGGAGATTACCTCCTACAAACAAACAAACACATTACCTCTTTATTATGCTAAGTATAGATCATTAATATAGATTCATTTATTTTGATACTTGCTGATATAAAATGTTTTTTGTTTTTTTTAATTCGGTACAACAATTATCAGATTTTTCGGCGTTCCTGCCCTGGAGGTACATGTAGCTGCCCATGAGAAGAACATGGATTTTCCAAATTAGATCTGGCACCACTCAACTATTGGCTTTGAACTTAAAATATCACTTGGCAATTTTTATTTTTTTTTTAGCGATTTTTGATTTTGCCCATTTTTGATTTTGAAGATTTTTGTTTTTGGGCGATTTTTATTTTTCGTGATTTTTGGGTTTGGCGATTTTTGATTTTGACGATATATTTTCCACGACAAATCACATTGATAACTAATGTACTTGTCAAAAGACTGTTGCTTTCGTAGTACATCATATTTTTGATATAGGAGGTGCCACGCCCACTTATCCCATCCCGCTTAGTCCCAGTAAATGTACATTTCTCATTCGAACATTATGGTATAAACCAGGTTGGACAATACGGATATCCAATATTCACACAAATCAATATACTTATTTTAGACGCAAATCAGTATCATTTCACAATAAATTACAGGTTTGAAAACCCTACCAATATAAAGAAAAAATATGAAGGAACGTATGTAAAGAAATAGGTAAAACAGATTTTGTTATTGTAACTCTAAATATCGTTGTTGTTAGATATGATTGTTGTTAGATAAATGCACATACATATATTAATTTCAATTAGAAATCATTTGTAAAAACGCTTAAACATTAGGTGAACATTATTGTGAAAATAATGCATAATTCTAAATTTAAATTGTATGTAATATTCTCTTTAAAACAGTGAATTAAACATAGTAAAATTTTTGAAAAATTTATAAGAATTTATAGCACGACTAACTATACATTGTCAGATTTAAAATTTTTAAAATGAAAATTGGTTAACTGTTTCAACAGATGGTTATATACTCATCCTGTAAATATTTAACATATTAATTAATACACCTTTTGTTATGAAAAAAAAAATTATACAAAGTTGCAATCGAGTCAAACTCGTTTGTGTTGATGTTTGACTAATCGATTCATAATTATTTTTTGTGTCGATTTAGCAATGTATGTTTTTCTGTCTCTTCCAAATATGTTTTAATGAAATTTTTTATATAAGCTCTTGCTGGACATATCACGAACGGTATTGCAATTGCTGAAAACCAAAAGGATAAAAAAATGGGGAAAAGTTGAACAAAGTATATTGAGCTTACAATTCTGACCACCCTCAAGATATGGAAAGATTGTTTTTACAATCTTATAGAATTTAAAAGTTTCTCGAATGGATTGTTTAACTGACATTAATAAATTATTTAAAATTATGTATATGTATATGCATAAAATAAAAATATTGTTGCTTTTAAAATTTATTTTTGGCAGAATATAAAAAAGTGTGGGATAAAGACTCTAGCAATAATATATATTCACGGTGCCCAATTGAATAATGCAACTTATTTTTTATGAATCATTTTAGTATAACTAATAGCACTGGACATTTATTTTAGTAAATAAATAGTTTTATAATATAAGCGTAACAAAAAATTGGAAAGATCATCTCTGTAGTGCAGTAGAAAAATCTAAGGTTTACAAGATTATTAACTCATCATACAGAATTTTCTCAATCAATGAATAACAACCAGATATTAATATAAATAATCAAAGAATTTTCCCACACGCTTTCCGAAAAAGTATCCAACAATAATGATACAAAAATATAACAAATACTAATTGTATGACGTTCATCTAAAATTAGAAAACAAAAATCATACACCAAATATTATTGTTGATGTTTAATTTTGTTTTCGTTTCATAAATAAAGAAAAATAAACATTTGAATGTAGCTATGAACATCCAATACATACATATATATGTATGTACAAGTATGTATGCATGTTTGGGTGGAAAAGGTGTCTTTGTTTATTACGGTTAAATATATATGGGTGGAATATATTTTCTATTTCTCGTTTCGGTACGAGCTCAGATTATACGGTCAACAAAATTTATAAACCACCTCAAATTATGCGGTTTAACTGTATTGTGTCAACGATATGTAAAGTAGGGTATAACAACTTTTTCGTTCATTTTGGAACACAAATATCACACACACCCATTCCTGAAACCTTCCAAGAACTTTAATTTTTAGTTATTTATTTTTCCTTGGTATATTAGCATATTAGGGATATAAATTTACTCGTATATAATTTTTGAAAATGTCAAAAGGACATAAAAAAATTAATTTTTTTTGCGATCGTTAACTTAGTTTCAATAAAATTTTCATTATGGTTTTTCTTTTATAATTTTCAAATAAACTAACACTTTTTACTCAAAAATAACCAATATCTTGAATGAATATAATAACAGATCTGAAAATCCATTTTTGAAATGGAAAGAATCCCACTCTAAAAATACAAAATTTTTAATTTAAATATACATTTCATATTCACGTTTTTGGGCTCTCTAAAGTTTTCTTGTGTAGTAATTTTAGAAATAAGGTTTTGTGCGGACTTTAAAATAAAGACTTGAATGGGGATAAAATCGCAATATTTTCGAATTTTTTATAACCGGAAACGGAATTGTGATGTTGATACTTTAGACCATACAAAATGTGAAAATATAACAGATATTATTTGCTTAAGGGAAGTATAAATATTAAACAGTTGATAGAATCGGACATAAAACTTTTTGCACAGTTCCGTTTGATTATAATCTTGTATCTTAACTTATTGCAATAAGTAAAAATTATTAAATATTAAATTATTAACATACAATAAAAATCTATTCATAACGTGTCATTAATATATTAAAATAAAAAAAAAAAAACAATTTTGCAATTGTCGCAAATATCAAAAAAATAAAAAATAAACACTTAAAGTAATTATCCCATAGAACAAAACATATAAAGAAAAAGACAAACTTGTTTATAATAAAAGCAATAGATAATACAAATCCAACAAGTAAATCTTTATTGCATCTTTTCAGTCATATGTTTAGGTACAACAACGACAGTAGCACAATATATAAATTAAATTTTTTTATTAATTAATATTAAAAACCGATTAATTTTCATTTGTAAATAATTAGTTTTTTATTTTAAATAGTTCAATTATTTTTATTCTGAATAGTTATTCTTTTTATTGAAGCCAATTACAAGATTTTATTATTTTTGTTTCTAAAACCAATTACAAGATTTTATTATTTTTGTATTTAATGCCAATTACAAGATTTTATTATTTTGTATTTAATGTACCTACTATGTAGGCTTGAGTTCTCCACGAAGACTAACTTTACATTTCTTTTTACTATACTAAATATAGGAAAAGAAATGCCGTTCCTCTGCGACAGAGAAACACCACCGAAAAATATTAAAAACAAAAATCATCGATAAATGCCGATCAGCAAAACAGATGGTTGACATAAACAATTCCCAAGTGCATTGCCTTCATTTCACAATAGTGATTGTGAAACCATAAACAATTTCAAGTGCAGCAACCTGAGAACCGTTTATGTTTCATAATTGGGCAAACCATTGGTAACAATAAAATGCCAATGAATGCAAAAGGGATTGGGACAGAAACAAAATAAAAAAAATGCAAATGAGTGCAATACGAGATTGCGACAAAAGAATAAATGTTAAACATAGCAATAAGATATTGCGACATACTCGTGCCCGTTGTGAGTAATTTGATTCGGGCAAAACATTCATAAAATAAATGACGAAATAAAATATTCGTCAAGCTGGGTGGTAACATAATTGTTTTCTTTGCACTTAGAAAATAAGTAAATGGTTAATGAATGATAACACTTTAGATGATTTAACCATAACGGACGGACTGTTTACCATAATTGTCGGTATGTCTTTCACAGTATATGAGACATACCTTAACTACTCCCCCTTTTAATTTTCAGACGTCCCCGTCTGATTGACACTACGGACCACATTGATGAGGTCGATTCTCGCTCTCCGCTTTGTTACAAAGAATATAATAAGGGAGATTGTGAGCGCAAAGAATATGAGTGATGAAACTGAAATTGCAATGTAGTAAGCGTTCTTCACATTAGAATGAAGCTGGGAAATGGTCTCTCTGTTTTCGATATTTAGTTCATGAAGATAAGGTAGAGATAACAAGGGTATGTGATCTGAAAGGTTAACAGCGTGAGCAATTGGGATTTCAGGATTAATGAAATCGATCGTCCTAAGATTTATCAGTTTCGTATTGTTGATAAAGAGTTCATTTTGAAAGGTAATTAGAAAGGTACCTTTTGGGAGATTTTTGTCGACACCTTGATCTGAAATGCTCGCTGGTTGATTATTTATGATGACCATACAATCATCGATGGGATTGATGGTTGGTATACCATGGGCCGAAATGGTGTTGCAATGACCTGTATTTTTGTTGAGTAGGTTTTGAAGACAAAGTTCATCGGTGTTTCTAAGTTGCTGGCAAAAAGAGGAGAAGGCTTTTCTTGTACAATTTTTTAATATAAGGTAGCTATTCATACATTTAGCTACCTGGTAAGATTCAAATGATAAAATTTTGTTATTATGAATTACAGGAAAAATTAATTTTTTATCACATAGTTGCTTAATAATAGGGAACTTAATTAAAAATGTTATACTTTCCATATTTTGCAAAACCTTTAACTTCGAGTTGGCGATAATTTCGCTTGTACTGATATCAAGATCGTTTTCTGAATTCAAAATGAAATTTATTTCCGGGGTATCAAGCAATGTAGGATTTATGATATTGGCTTTGGCTAGGGCTATTGATAATGACAAGCCATCAAGTTCTCTTAAAACTGCTCTGTTCCTACTGTTCAGCAAGTCGTAGACGTTTTCCGAGTCAAGTTCACGTTCCTTTGTTGCGTTGAGAAGTAAGTTGACGGTACGAGTTAAGTTATTGATATGGGCCTGTGTCTCAGTGTTAACTACGATTTGTCTGTTGTTAGCAGAGATTAGTTCGCATCGGCTGTTGGATCGTCAATTTTCAAACACCTAGCGATTTCAGTCAGGGTGCTGTGAAAGCGTTCGACTTGACCATTTGTAGTACTATGCATTGGCGGTGTTATAAAAATATTTGCCCCAAAATGATCTCTTACGAGGACTTTTATGGTGTTAGAAACAAGGGCTTTTTCGTTGTCGCATATTAACGTTTTACTTGTGAAAAAATTCAAAATTTCTATAAGGGCCGGCTTAATATCGATGATAGCCCTAGAAGCTATATTTTTGACTATTGCAAATTTGGAAAATTTATCTACACATGTCAAAAATAGTTTTTTATCTGTGTTGTAGATATCTATGTGTAGTATTTCGCCTGATGAGGAAGGGATGGGTGTTGGACCTATTTCATGCTTTTTTGGGTGTCGACAGTACTTTGCCTGTCTGCATGTTTTACAATTAAGAGCTATTTGTTTTGCTTTTTTTCTGATGTTCGGGAAATAGTAGTCCCGGAGGATTTGTTTAACATTTTCGGCTGGACAGCGGTGAGCTCTAGTGTGTTCATTGAGTAAAATCTCATTCTGGTCATCGACGTTGAAGACATCCGTGACTTGTTTATTTGCATACTTAAACTTAACTGATGGTAAATTTGTTATCAAAACGTGTTGTATTTGTCCTAAAGTGTGAAGATCACAATGAATTCCGTTAACCACTTGGGGGTTCGCTACATCCTTGATTTTATCATGGAGCTCTTCGAGATTTGTGAATGTAATGCAGTGACGTATACGGTCTCTGAAAAGGATTTTTGTTTCCCGTCTAGATTCGATACCTTGAACGATTATGATCTGATTTCTGAAGCAGTTTATTGGGTTCTCGACCGCTGGGATTATTTCGGTAAGTGAGATTTCACTAGCACAAGCTTGCAATGAAGATTGTGATGCTGAATCCGTGACAACATTGAGAAATTGTCTGGAGAGAGCGTCTGCCACAACATTGTCTTTACCAGGTTTATAATGAAACGTAGGTGAGAATTCTTCTACGAAGGCCTTCCAACGTTTAAGCTTTGAATTGGGGTTCCGTTCAGAAATGGCAAAGGTAAGCGGTTGATGGTCAGTGAATATGTTTAACTGGTTTACGCCGTAAAGGTAATGCCTGAGTGTTTTGAGTGCCCATACAATGGCTAGGAGTTCTCTTTCATTAGTGGCATAATTTTCCTCAGTGGCTGAAAGAGTACGTGAGATCATTGTAATGGGGCGTCCCTCTTGTGAAAGGACGGCGCCGATGGCGTGGGAGGAGGCGTCAGTTGTTAAGTCAAAAGGTTTGCCAAAATCGGGATAAAGGAGTAGTATATCTTCTGAAGCAAGAAGTTTTTTTAGCTTGTTAAAAGCCGATAAGGCATCATTGTCTAATGTTATTTTTACGTGTTTTGATTGGCGCGTACCTATATGGCCATTATCACCTCGCAACAGTTTGGTGAGGGGTTTTGCAATGGCTGCGTAGTCTTTTACGAACCGTCTATAATAACCTGCAAGCCCTAGGAACGATCTGAGAGCCCTTAAGGTTCTGGGAGGTTCATAATCGATGATGGCGGCAACCTTATTCGGACAGGTTTTTATGCCGTTTGTGGTGACGACGAATCCTAAAAATTCAACCGAGGTTCTAAAGAATTTAGACTTATCCACTGAGACCCTCATATTTGCTTCATATAGTTTCTGCAATATCCTGTCAATATCATTTATATGACTCTGCTCGCTGTCAGAGAATACAATGATGTCGTCTATATAGACGTGGCAGGATTTACCGATTTCCTGTCTTAAAACGTCATCGATAGCTCGCTGGAAGATGCTGGGTGCATTTTTTAATCCGAACGGTAGTCGACAGAATTCATATTTACCGTTATTCACGCTAAATGCAGTCTTTTCGCGATCACGCTCGATGAGATTTATCTGATGGAATCCGCTTTTAGGATCCAGTGTAGTGAAGAATTTAGCCCTTCCCAGGTTGGCCAAGATGATAGATGGATCTGGGATGGGGTATTTATCACACACGGTTTTTGAATTTAATTTTGTGTAATCGAATACTAAGCGTTTATTAGGTCTGCCGTGTTCATCGATGCCTTTCTTGTCAACAACCCAAACGGGGCTGTTGTACGGTGACCGTGAAGGTCTGATAATGCCATCTTTTAGAAGTTTGTGAACTTCGCTGTTCACAAATTCGACCATGGACATTGGGTAGGCCTGATACCTAGAGTAGACAGGTTCTTGATCTTTTGTTCTTATTGTAGCTGAGATGTTAGTGTTGAATGGTAGCGCTTCGTCGGGGTTTGCAAAAACATCGTCATTTTCCTGGATCATTTTAAAAAAAGATTCTTCGACATTCGTGGGAATTTTTTGTTCCTTTAGCGAATTTACCAGGTTCAAATTTAAATATTTTAGCTTTATTTGACCACCGTCGAAAAAAATAGTGTCCTTACCCGCGTCTATTATCGCGTTTGACCTTTTTATTAAACTAAAGCCTATTATACCGTCAAAGAGGGGTAGGTTATGTAGTATATAGAATGTTTCGGTAGTGTTAAGGACATTTACAAGGGTACCGTGGTTAATTTCAGTTGATCCGTGAATTGATTTGACCAAAAAGGGTCGGGATAATTGTCTTATGCCCTTAAGTTTTTCAGAATTTTTTATGTAACTTTTAGTGGCACCTGTGTCCACTAGAAGTTTTATAGTATGCCCACCTATTGTTCGTTCAACATAGGGGAGGGCTGATCTTCCCCTAAAAAATTAATGTTGTCATTATATGTGGTATCCTCTAATCCCTCGCATATCTCTTCCGCGTGTTCTTGACATTCTGTATCCCTGTCGATAGGAAGTTGCTCATTCAGGTGATTGATCCTTTGAAATTTATTGTTGTTGAATCTACTCGACTCTGGAGTTCTTTTAGATCCCTGTGGGAAATTATTAGATCTTACTGTCCTCATACTGACATCTGTGTCTAATGCATTATTACGTGGTTGTGGGGCGAAAGCTTGTTGGTTATTTTGAGGGAAATTCTGATATCGAGTGTTTGAGGGGGGTCCAACGTTTCGATTTGAGTTACTTCGATATTGGGGTTGTTGCGGTCTTTGTTGGAAACTACTTGGGTTAAATGGCCTATTAGTGCTATTTCTATGGTTCTGTATGTAAGGGGTTCGTTGGGGTTGCTGTTGTGTAGGGAAGTTTCTGTTCAACCCATTGCTGTAAATCTCAGCAAAATGATACCTGTTATGATTTGTTTCCAGTTCCTGAGCCATTGCTAGGGCTGAAGGTAAGTCAGTAGGTTTGCACGAAAAGAGTGTAGTGCACAGTGGTTTGCGGAGTCCTGAGATAAAGACACGGAGTGCATCTTGACGGTATTTTATATTGAATGACGCTATTAAAGAGGCGTCGTTTTGATGAGACATTAAAACTTTGTTCGCAATTGCCGTTAATTTGCGTTCTACTTCGTCGTAGAACTGAAGTAGAGTCTTTTGGCCTTGTCGCAATGTTGAGAGTTCTTGTTCTAACGTATAGATTGATTTTTTGTCAGAGTATGCGAAGTCCAATCGTTCCACAATAGCATGAAAATTTAGAACTGTGTTGTAGGTGCTAAGCACAGAGTCGGCGTTTCCAATAATTTTATTGCGCAGTATTGCCACCGCTTGGTAGTATTTTGAGCTTCCTGCGAAGGGCTCGAAGAGTTTGTGGGCTGTTACTGCAGCCTGTCGCCAAGAAACGTATTTATTGGCATCACCCCTGAATTCGGGGACCGATTTTACGATATCCAATGTCTCGTCGCATTGAACACCTGCAATGATTTCGATCGGTCTATGTTCGACAACTAGTGTGGCGGGTTCCAAGGCTTCAAGTCTATTATTAAGCTCATTGATGGTTTCTTGGAACTCTTGCCTAGTACGATTTGTGGCTTGAGCAATAGCCGTTTCAAGAAGCGTTCGAACGTTATCAGCGTTCATATTGGTATCTGTTCGAGTGTCGGAAATGGATAGATGTGAGAGCCTAGATAGAAGTTGTTCAGTCTCTAAGAGGGAACTATCGTCTTCTTGCATTTAGCAGGAGTAGCACTTTTAATGGTAACACTATGACCCGTGTAAAAAAAAATAATACTTGGTACAATCAAAAGAAAAGCTTTTGCAATTACAAAGGTGGAAGAGAGAAAAAAAAAAATTTATAAAGACAATGTTTTATTGTCTTTGAATAATTTTATTTTTCCTTTTATTTTAAATTTAGGTTGAAATTTTAGCTTAAAAAAAAATTAATAAATCTTTTTTACAATGGACATTTAAGCTTAAAAAAATAATTTATAATTAATTTTTTGGAAAAAAAAAAATTTTAGTTTACGGGAAAAAATTAATATAGTTCTTACAAATTAAGACAAAAGATTTTACTTTAAAAAAAAAAAATTTATAATTAAATTTAGGAGTTTTTCTTTTTTTTTTATTTAGGAGTTAAAACATTAAACAATTTTATGATTTTTAGTTTTAATTTTAACTTACATAGACATAAATACGTTGTTGAATTTCATCTCTCTTTCCCCTTTGTTTTCTGTCAGAAACTGCTTTCGTATTTCTCTTTTGCTGCGTATGTTGGTGATGATTGCACAGGATATTTGATGTTATACTGATGAGTGTCTCTTATTTTCAATTCTGCTAACTCGAACTTGCCAAAAAATTTGTTTTTATTCACAATTGTCACATAAATTGATATATTTTGTCAACTTTTACTGGTGAGTGTTTCTTATTTTCAATTCTGCTAACTCGAACTTGCCAAAAAATTTGTTTTTACTCACAATTGTCACACAAATTGATATATTTTTTCAACTTTTACTGATTTAGGAAAGTTCTTGCTAATTACTTCAATCACTTGTGTTTTTTTTCTTAAGGGGGTTGCCGAGTTGGACGCCAATTAATTTTTTTGATTAATTATTATTAAAAACCGATTAATTTTCATTTGTAAATAATTAGTTTTTTATTTTAAATAGTTCAATTATTTTTATTCTGAATAGTTATTCCTTTTATTGAAGCCAATTACAAGATTTTATTATTTTTGTTTCTAAAACCAATTACAAGATTTTATTATTTTTGTATTTAATGCCAATTACAAGATTTTATTATTTTGTATTTAATGTACCTACTATGTAGGCTTGAGTTCTCCACGAAGACTAACTTTACATTTCTTTTTACTATACTAAATATAGGAAAAGAAATGCCGTTCCTCTGCGACAGAGAAACACCACCGAAAAATATTAAAAACAAAAATCATCGATAAATGCCGATCAGCAAAACAGATGGTTGACATAAACAATTCCCAAGTGCATTGCCTTCATTTCACAATAGTGATTGTGAAACCATAAACAATTTCAAGTGCAGCAACCTGAGAACCGTTTATGTTTCATAATTGGGCAAACCATTGGTAACAATAAAATGCCAATGAATGCAAAAGGGATTGGGACAGAAACAAAATAAAAAAAATGCAAATGAGTGCAATACGAGATTGCGACAAAAGAATAAATGTTAAACATAGCAATAAGATATTGCGACATACTCGTGCCCGTTGTGAGTAATTTGATTCGGGCAAAACATTCATAAAATAAATGACGAAATAAAATATTCGTCAAGCTGGGTGGTAACATAATTGTTTTCTTTGCACTTAGAAAATAAGTAAATGGTTAATGAATGATAACACTTTAGATGATTTAACCATAACGGACGGACTGTTTACCATAATTGTCGGTATGTCTTTCACAGTATATGAGACATACCTTAACTTATATATATATATATCTATATATGTATATATCTATATATATGTATACATATATAGATATATATATGAGTGAAGAGATCTCTGTTTGTTTTGTCAGGTAGACTTCTTCTCTTTGCAATAAATGAAACGCGTTTGGTGAGTTATGGTCTTCAACTAAATATATTTCCTACCACCAAGTTTGGGTTGACTACAAATTGCAACGCAAACATATAATTTAAACTAGCAAAACAGTAAAATATAAAATAGAAGTAGCTGATTGAGCAAATCTGAAGCTGTGCGAGTCAACCACACGCAGCACCAAAAACTAAAGCTACATATAAACTAAATGTTGCCCATTAGGCAAACTCAAATCAAAGCGTGTTAACTGTTCCCTGTTTTGAATGAAGGCCGTCCTCGGTCTTCTTCAAGTTTTCTTCCAGCGCATTTTTCAAGTTGACTAGCGATCGTCTCCTTCTCCAGCTCCTTATAAATCTATGAGACAGATATATCAAAGCAATGCAACCCAGTATCATAGTGGTACTCAAGATAGGTTTCACAGTGGGGACAAGGAACCGATTTATTCTCTTGCATAGCTGCTTGGGTCTAGGAAATTTAGTAACAAATTGTAAAAGATCATTATTTTGGTAAATCTTAATGCTACTGATACTCATAACTTCCGACACACTAGTGTTTGTAAAGTTTCCATTCTTCATCAGTGAATTCACTTCCTCGCTATCAAGTATTGTGAGGTCGATAACGTTTTATTTCGCTAAACTAACAGACAAAATTAAATTCTGCAAATTTATAATCGAAATCCTATTTCTGGCTAAAAGTGTTTCGTACAATTTATCAGTGTTCATCCTATCTTTTTCTTTTTCAGTTGCGATTACCTGGTTTACCGTGTCCGTCAGTTTCTGAAGTTGTTGATCGATTCTAGTGTTGACATATATTTGTTTGTTATCCGCTTCCACCAGCTGCTCTTGTCTAAACTTGGTCTAACTTCAGGGCAGTTCCTGAGATGTTTAAACTTCTGGCATGTCTGTAGTGGATTCGTAGGGCTAAGAGCAATGTAGCAATGTACACACAGAAAACGGATTCGTTGTCGCAACCAAATTTGTTGCCAACCGAATTTTTGTAGTCCCATGTACTATCACAATATTCTTTTCTGATAACTGAATTATATAATCTATATAAACGTAAAATGCTAAGGGCAATCGTATATAAATATAAGTTCGATTGTTAGAACTGTGGTATATAGTTGGTACAATGAAAGGATTTATTAATTTTTTTTACCATTTATCTATGTTTTTGCTGATAAAAAATATTTAAAACACTTTTTTAATAATAACTTTTATTAATAATTTTTATTAATAATTTATTTTTATTTAAGCGATATAAGACAATAGCTTGCAATAAAATAGTAATCATTAATCTTTAGGTAGTCTATACATACTTTATAAATTTTACAATTTTGAAAAAATATTTTTCTGTTCCACTTATTAAAAATCATAACATATCGGCATATTGTCCGCAAAATTTCCTGAAATAATAAGTTGGTATTAATTGGGAAAAAATTGTTTTTTAAGAAACTCAACTTGACCACAGAGTAAAATAAATGCAACAAACACAAATTATTATCACATATATGTAACTTGCTCTTAAGTCAATTGATCGACATTCTGTTACAGAAAAGAATTAATTGGATGAAACACATTGTGTTCCAATACATCGCGATATATTTTTGGTCTTTGGTGAAATCACAAAACAGTTGATCGACCTCATCCAACACGAAACATTTCATATTGTTCGTGTGTATAGACATGCGGTTAGTCATTTCTAAATAAGGTCTGATAAGATGACCACATCATGACGACCTGCTTCCTGGTTACGTACGGCCTTAGAAATATTTTTTTCGTCAACACAGGCGTGGGAACGAACTATCATATTTGCGTTGACAAGTCAGGAGTTGTTGCTGAAATCAAATCCTGGATGTATTGATTTATTGTAATATGATAATAAAAAACTTTTACAGGTATTCCACAGAGTTCAGACCATATCTCTCTATCTTTGACACGACTATTGGTAGTGCGCAGTTGAATGGCAGATTGTTTTTCTAAACCATAAGCATAAATGTCACACAAAAGCTTCTTCCCAGACGCGCTTAAATACACTTTTAGGTTTCGTATTTAATTTACATACTTCTATGATCCATTTTTTTGTATACATAAATTACATTGAAGTTTTTGTTAACGTTGTGATATTGATTTGAAAATTTAAATGTTCATATAATATTCAAAAGTTGTTTTTTAGATTTTGTTTTAAAAAATGACAATTTAATTCGAAAATTCAGTATGACTAAACATATTTTTATATTTATTCGGTATTTACAACAGAATTTGATTCATGCAAATTTCTGTTAGTTAGAAATACCAAAATAGTTTAATAGTTTTGGTTTCTTTTGTTATAACCGAAAAATATTTTATAATACAAATTTAATTTGTAGGAATGTAACCAATAATTTGTTACAATATCTGTTAAAACATTTTTGGTTTAGAATATGTTGTTATAACCGAATAAGAGATTGCAGTTGCCAATATTTGGGATTGAAGAATGTAATTCTTGAATTTATAAGGTTGCCTCAATTAAATTAGTTGAATATTTTTTATAAAGAATTTTATTAGTAAATGGAACTATTTTTGTTGTTGCAGATACTTTTATTTCAGAAGAATTGTGTTTATACAGTAGTTATTAAAGTAATTATATTGTATTATTAAATATTGAAGAATTATAATAAAAATTCTTATTACCTTAATAAATTTTTCTAGTCTTAACCGAACTCCAACCAATCTTTTTTCTGTGTGTAGTATGATTAATATCTGATTCCAAAATTATTTCATATGAGATTGCGGGAAGAGATCAGTCAATTCGGTTGTTTCCTCAATGAGTCCGTCGTATAAAGTCAAGTTCGCAGAGTGTTTTAGGTAACCATATTCATTCCAAATTATTATACCGCCTCATATATCGCCATCATATATCAAATGTTGAAACATTCTCTAGCACAAAAAATTGAATTTTTCCCAAACAAATTTATGACACATTTTTTATTTATGTCATTTTCTCCGTGAATCGAGTGAACTGTAAAGGGATTATCGGTATCCTTGAACCTTTAAGTTCTTTAAATGGCCAAATATAATTTTTCGATGCACCGGTGTCTATTATTAATTTTATTGTCTCCCCAGCAAGCACCCGTTCTATGAATGGTAGCTGGGAGCATGCGCTATAAAACTGATATTTTCGAAATCATTATTGTTAGCATGCTGTTCGATATCTAGAACTGCATCGTCAGCTGTGATGGAATATTGTTCCACCTCATTTGTCAAATGGTTGATTCTCTGAAACCTGGATCCCGTTTGTCTGTCCGACCCTGATTGTTTTCTTGTAGGTTGAAAATTTTGGTTTCGATTAATCGTATACTGTCTGAACCTTAAAGACGATGGGTTAATATCCATTAGTTCTGGAATTGAGATTGGAACCTATAATAGTATTGGTTTTTCTCGTTAAATTGATTTTTATTGGGCAATTTACTAGTATCCTTTATGCTGTGAGCATTCTGTCAGCAAAGGTGGTTGCAAAACGTACCGATCGTGGTTGGATTCGAGTTCCTGTGCGAGTGCCAACGCTGTGGCTAGGTCCACAGGTCGTGACGAGAATAAGATGTCGCATAGAGGTTTTCTTTAAGGTGCGTAGTGCATCCTTTCTATACTTATCATTAAGCACATGTACGACGTCGCCGTCGTACGTCATCAATGTCTTATTTGTCAATAATGTAAGTTTTCGTTCAACGCTATCATAAAAATCCAAAACCGAACTATTACCCTGCCTAAGCGTACTTAACTCTTGTTCTATTAAATATACTGGTCGTTTATCCGCATATTTAGCACGCTCGAAAATATAGCACTGTATTAAATGGGGCCAGAACGGCATCTGCCGCTCCCCTTATCTTATTTCTTATAATGGCCACTGCTTGGTAGTGTTTAGAACTACCATCAAAATTCTCATAAACCTAATAGGTAGTATGTGCTGCCTGTCTCCAAGAGACATATTATTCTAATTTACCGTCGAACTCGGCCAACTTCTAAACCAGCTATTTTCTTACATAGTTCGTTAATTTTTTCTGTGAACAATCTAGACTGATGTTGTGTTGCCGTAACTACGGCCCAGTTAATCATACTTTGTATTTCTTCCTGTGACACCGTTTCCCTATTTTCTGTGATTTTTAATCTTCAAATCACTAATAAATTAAAAATATTTTGTTATATTTTCCGTAAAACTGTCAATTAAAATCATTGGGACACTATAGCACTATTCTCAATTTTAATATTCTTTTTTTATTTTTCACTTTAACTCACTTTATGAAAATTGGAAACTTTACTTATTTTATTTTATTTCTTAATATAATTCTCCGTTTGACGTGGTGTTGGTGGTGGTGATGTTGGCGATGGTGTTGGCGATGGTGTTGGCTGCGGTGTTGGTGGCGGTGGTTTTGGTGGTTGTTGAAATTAATAATTTGATGTTTCTGATGAATTTTATGCTTCTTTCCTATTGGGCGCCAGTGAAGAGATCTCTGTTTGTTTTGTCAGGTAGACTTCTTCTCTTTGCAATAAATGAAATGCGTTTGGTGAGTTAGGGTCTTAATCTAAAGTTATTTTCTACCACCAAGTTTCGGTTGACTACAAATTGCAACGCAAACATATAACTTAAGCTAGCAAAAAAGTAAAATATAAAATAGAAGTAGTTGATTGAGCAAACCACACTCAGCACCAAAAACTAAAACTACATATAAACTAAATGTTGCCGATTAGGCAGATTCAAATCAAAGCGTGTATATATATACATAAAATGCTTCTAGAACTATGATTGTTTTGTTCTAATAAACAACAAAATATAGAAGCTACACGCTAAAATGAGAAGGAAGATGTAGAATGTACAATTCATGAAGATATTTAGAATATCGTTGCTCGCTACATTGAGATTCTGTTAACAGGGAGATTCTGTTAAATGAATAAATAAACTTTAAACTAAACTTAAAAATAAATAACACCTAACATTTACAAAACAACACTATATAACATGCAAATTGATAAAATGAATTGTAATAAAGAATCCTACAGATGCATAAGTATAGGTATAGTTTTCATATGCACATAAATATTAAATATTCCAGATCATTTTCAAATTATTTAGGCCCATTAGCGTCAATCTTGTAAGTCGAAACGTAAAATTATACAGGTAAATATGTAAATATAGTTCTCTTAAAATAATAATTTTCACAGAATTTGAATATCAGTTCTCTAGCCTCTATGAGAGCCCGGAGTAGTCCTCAAATAAAGTTACGGCATGACCCGGAAGACGTTGTCGTATTCCAGGGATTCCCCTACGATACCAATGGGGGATAGGTAGTTTGAGCTAAACCAGTTAATTTTTCGGATTCAAAAATATCTATTAAAAGGCTGTGGAATTACGGATGATGAGTTGTATATTGTTATGTTTGAGAAACGCTTCGTGTAAGTTGAAAAATTCATACCAATGCATTTTCTGATTACTTTCCTCTCAAATAACTCCATTGATCTGGCTACTATAGGAGAAATGGTAAACCATATTGGGAAACCATACACCAATATTGTTCTAATGGCAACTTTGAATATGCGGAGTTTCGCATCTTTATGAAGGTGTTTGCTATTAAACAAATTGGAGAACATGCTAGAGATCCTGCTCAGTAAAACAACAAATATAATTATAAACTTTACATCTCTTAAAAACAAACAAGAAACAGTTGCTTGACAAACTTTCATATAAAAAGTATTGCCACACCGCAACATTTCTAAAACGTACAGGATCGTATTTTTTGTATTGAACCGTTTTATCGACAAAAATAATTTCGTCTTAAATAACATGGTTGTAATAAAAATAAAAATTGTGCTTTGAAATCTGATGATAAAAGACTTATTTGGTGCTGCCTATATCATGTATTATTAAGGTGGTTCGTCAAAAAAAGTTGAGCTTGTCCTACCCTTGGATTAAAGATTAGTTAAAGACGATTCGGAAAAATATTTCTATATTTTTTTGCCACGCCCCTGGATACCGCCCTTTTAGTTTTTTGTTCACTACAGCGCCATTTTTAGTCCTATCATAATATGTTGCATGTCGTTGTGCATGGTTTCATTGTGGCTGCATTTCTTTCTTTAATAATTTTTTAATCCGACGTCAAAAATTTTTCTGACTTTCAGTATCTCAGTTCCAACCAATGGCAATTATTTTTAAACGAAAGTAAAGCCGCACTAATTTCATGGAACTTTTGCTTTCACAGTATTCAGTTCTATTCATAACCAAAAAAGTTACAGAAGCTAAAGAAATAATATTACAGAACAGGGAACATAAAATAGTGCAAAAACAAAAGCGTTGTCATTCCAAAGTGACATTTTTTTTGCTCAAATTCGATTTTGCCGTTCATTTATCATATGTCAAAAATATTTT
Organism: Cordilura impudica; assembly: GCA_963682025.1. NCBI lineage: Eukaryota > Metazoa > Arthropoda > Insecta > Diptera > Scathophagidae > Cordilura > Cordilura impudica. The sequence goes on along the minus strand of CAVMKG010000180.1, from coordinate 24,100 downwards.
CTTTTCATTCCGAAATTGGTTTATTTAAATTCGTTATGGTTATCATTTTCAAATAAATATATTCCACTAAATTTAATTACAATAAATACTGATTAATAAAATTTAACATTGAAACAAAATACATTTCGAAGCGTGTGATATCGGAAAAACAAATTTATCAACAAAACGCCAAGTCATCCAATATTTTTTATATGAAATAATAAGAACTGCTCGGGAAGGCCCACCTGCAAAGATTCGCGAGTTCCACGTTCCAAAATATAAAATAAACTTTGATTGAAATGCATACACGGGTGTTATAAAGTGGGATAATCTACAATTTACTGAGCCATCATGTCTCCATTTCTATACGGATGAGCAATTGATGCAATACCAAAATTTACCTCATGAAATAATTGAAATACCAGGTAATTATATCCAAAATTTTAATAACGCGTAATTTATGTTTTAGAATTTCCATGCCATTCTCAAAATACTGAACGTTTTGTGCGGTTTGTTAGTGAATCCGCAAATAAGGTTACAGACAAAAGGCGCATGGGCCTTATATATGCTAAAATAAGAAGTCGCGAACAGTATAGCAATCTCAATTCTCGCCAAAATTTGTCTTAAAAAGTTCTACGTCCATATTTTATTTTTAAAAGTTTCATCAAATTTATGTGGCTTTCTTTTCACAAAAAGAGTTGTCATATCTCAAAAACACAATATGAGTTGACATATTTGATCATTTGATTAATGCATTTTTTAAACCTCTGTAACTTTTTTGTTTATGAATAGAAGTTAATACTTTTATAGAAAAAATTTCATGAAATTAAAGCCGCTTTCCTTGTGTTTCAAAATGGTCGGCATTAGGGTGGGTAGGAACCGAGATTGTCAAAGTCACTACTAGAATTTGACGTCGCACAGTGGCGCCCGTAGAGCAAACGATGTTGCAAAAATCAAAATTTTCATGTGCGCCGACGAAGTTTTGAATAAACCCATGTTATAGGAAACTTTTCAACGATTTCAAATATGCTACTCTTAATAATATCACATTTTTAGTTTAGAAGATATAACCGGTTTTCAAAAAAACACACAATTTTTAGTCAATTTGTTGCGATTTCAGGTGTAATATCACGAAAAATAGGTAACGAATCGCCTTATTTTTTGTTTGTATTCATTGATGTATTTATTAAATGTATAATGGTAAAAAAAATTAACTGTTTGCTTTGTGTTTCTCCTGGTAAATCACTATTTAAAAACTATCCATTTTTTTCACTATTTTTCAACTTTGACGGAAAATAAAAAAAATCTATATTTTTCTATATTTGCCATATTTGCAAAACATGTTCTTTGATTATTTCTTTACATAATTCAAAAGGTTTTATCTGCCCGTACGTGCCCGTTTGGCTTCTAGAGGTAAAAAAGGTTAAAAAGACATGGTTGCAGAAATTGTATGGCGTGCATCCCTTACATGTTTTGACTGACAGTAGTTTGATCTAATAGTTTGAAAATTGCATTTTAAGTCGGTTATCTACCTGTGAGCCTCTGCCAAAGTCTACTCCCAATATTCTGTTACAGACACAGGATGCACAAAAAAACTACTCATTGAAATTCGCAGGTACGCACCTCACTTAAAAATTACTTTGGAGTACAAATGGTCAAGAACAATATTGACTTATGGTCCCTCCAGGTAGGCACAAATCTTATTTAGACACGAGCATAATATCAAAATTGCATAATTCAGCCTAAATCCATATGTATGCAGGGAACAGGTAAATTTTTAAGCATGGTAGCATAAGCCTATATATTGCAAAATAAGCATAATGCCTGGATTAGTCTACGACTGAAAGTTGGCGCAACAAGTACTGAAACCATGGCGTTAAACAATTTAAGTACTGAAAACATGGCGTTGAACAATTTAAAATTATTTGAACTGTTTAGAAGGTCAACCACACCAAAGTTTTTCACGGAAGCTGCTTTAGAAGAAGTTGATAGCTTATACGGAAATATTGAGAGAAGCGAAATTATAAAAAATAATTTTTATCTGATATATGCAAATATTAAGGCAAAATTCAACTCCAAATACGAGGACTGGCTTAATGAAGACACCATCCTGGATATATTGGCAGTAGATAAACCAACCACATCAACCAGAGGAGCAAAAGGAATGCCAAAAAAAAGTATTGAGGAGTGTTCAATTTTCACAAGAAAGAGGAAACTTGCCGATGCCACCAATGACTTGACCACGAATCATTTATCGGACGCGCTGTCTATTAAATATACAAAGGATAGTGAAAGAGTTAGCTCGCAGATTACAAAATCTGTTGCTGATGCAAGCCCACTGCGACTAAAAATGATTAAGGAAAGCATTCCCACGCCCACAAACGCACACATTAAAAAGTATGGTTCTGAAGAAGCCTTGGCCTTGTTTATGGACTTACAACTTTCCAAAGAAAAATATGAGATACTACGGGCATCCTTGATGCGACACGGGGCTGACGTTTTACCAGGATACAAGCATATTACGCAAGCCAAAATAAATTCACGACCACTGCATACGGAGTTTACGGAAGTCTCTGTGAAAGCCAATCTGCAGGATCTCATGGGCCATACAGCAAAACGGTTGTTGGAGAGTCTTCCTGAAAATGAAGTGAAAATTCTTCCTGAGAAACTGACATTGATCAGCAAATGGGGCTGCGATGGATCATCCGGACAAAGCGTTTATAAGCAATGGATATCTTCCGATGACGCTACAATATCGGACGGAAATATGTTTATGGCATCTGTTGTTCCTTTGCGGCTAAAATCTGATGTTTCCTTACACTAGAAAAATCCACGTCCGTCATCAGTGCATTATTGCCGACCAATAGTGTTTCAATTTGCAAGGAAATCGGCAGAACTCATAAGGACCACGTTGAAGGACATTGAAGAACAAATAAGCAAGATTAAGCCTACAAAGCTGCAAATTGGAGAAGGAAAATATATTGAATGCAATTGCGAGTTCCACCTGACCATGGTTGACGGAAAAGTCGTAAACGAACTGACAGGAACAACCTCAACATTGTCATGCCCGATTTGCAAAAAGAGTCAGAAGAACTTTGGTAATTTAAACGATTCTACAAACGAGAAGAATTACGAATATGGAATGTCACCATTGCACGCAAGGATAAGGTGTATGGAGTTCTTGCTAAAACTGGCGTATACCCTACCACAAGAGGAGGAAAACTTCGATGAAAATACATCAATAAAGGATAAGGAAAAGATCAGAAAGAAGGAAATACAGGATGCTTTTTTAAAACAAGTTGGACTAAAAGTAGACTGTCCCAAGCACGGATATGGTAACTCAAACGATGGAAACACTTCTAGGAGATTTTTTGAAAATGATGAGGCAGTAACTAGAATCACTGGAATTGACAATCAAATCGTGAAAAGATTGGGAACGATCTTGAATGTTTTAAACTGCAAAGAAAATGTCAATTCTACAAAATATGGAGAATATGCATCGAAAACTGCATCTCTTTTAGCAGAAATGTATCCACAGAAGAAGTTGACCCCGACCGTCCATAAAATATTGGCGCATGGCAAAGATGTAATTGAGTACCAGTCTTTCCCAATTGGAGAGCTTTCTGAAGAAGCATAGGAGTCTCTTAACAAATTTTATAAAAAATATAGATTGCAGAACACATTCAAAGCATCAAGGGTAAGGCAAAATGAGGACCTCTTAAACATGTTGGCAGCATCTTCCGATCCACTTATTTCTTCCCTGCGGCATGTGAAGTCACGAATAGAGTTAGAAAATAATTATAGTTTAGAAATGATTAGTCTTTTAGATATACCTTCTCTTTCGAATTGTGATGAATATTTTACAGAAAATTGAAAAAATAACTTTAAACAAGAAGTAATATTTTTTTTAATTTGTTGGGTAATAATTTAAAACATAAAACCCTTAAGAAAAAAAATAAAAACAATCTAAAAATGTAAAAATAATTTTTTTTAATTACCATAAAATTGATTTTTCTACAAATTTTTAATTTTAATAACCCATAAGTAGGCCCCTACAAAGCGTAGCACACTTTCCAAACGCTCATTTCATAGGATGAACAGATATTTATCATATGCTGTTTAAACTGTTCAATTATGTTATTCGGTTCAAAAGATATGATTTTTGCAACAAAAAAACTCAAATGGCGCCACTCTGCGTCGGAGTCAAAAATTATTAAAGGAAGAAATGTAGCTATTACGAAGGCATGAACAACAATATACAATATGTTATGATCGGACTAAATGGCGACGTAGTGTACAAAAAACTAAAAGGGCGGTGTCCAGGGTCGTGGCAAAAAAAAATTTTTCCGAATCGTCTTCAACTAATCTTGAATCCTAGTGGGTGACTGGCTCGACAATTTTTTTATATGGGGACCGAACCGCCCTAATGTATAATGCCATTTACAATATACTGGTCTTTTCTCTTTTTTCACCGCCTCAACTTTCACCAAAGCGTCGCTAATATGACAGAAACTTAAATAAAGTTAATATTCATGATATCTAAGATATCTTATCCTGAACCTGTTACTTCACAATCCGCTTCTTCTCAAATATCTGGTGAACATTTATCTACACCCAATCAAAATGATCTCAACAAACATTTTACATCGAATCATCTTGAAACCGTAATAGCACCGTCTCTCAGTATTTCGTTACCATGTAACGAATAGACAAAAATAGAAGGAGTTATCGTAGATTAATGAAATTTGTTACACTATTGTAAATAGCGCCAATTAGAAAAAATATGAAATTTCATTTTCAAACTTCCCATATATCCTGAATTTTTAAAATGTAATTAAAGCTTCCCAAATGGTTAGAATAATACGAATATAAGTTTTCGTAATAGAAGCGCATATATAAATGCAAAATTAATATTGATATGTGTAATAGAAGCTACTAAATAAAAATCATAGTTAAAGCTACAAAAATAGTCAAAACATTTCATAAACATTAAAAAATTACTGTATTAACATATTTTTATTTCAATCAATGATAGGCTTTATATCGTATAAAAAATATCCAATTTTCATAAGGAAATGTAAATATGTTGAAAGACATATATATATTCAAAGCCATTAGATTATCATTTTTCATAATTTTTACCATTATTGAAACATAAAAAAAGTTGTGTCACGTTCTCATCTCTAATTTAAAACCTATAAATAACGGAAAATTAAATAAGAAAACAAAACAAAAATAAAAAAACATTGAAGTAGGTGGGTCGTTCCAAAAAGAATCGAAACATACTTACGATAAATACAGTAGTTAGCAAAAATTTGTGAATCATGTATAATATATGTACAGGGTCTTTCCAAAATAAATCGATATACTCTTCAACCGAAGGTCAATATATTTCGATAAAACTTTGAGTATGGCGATTTATCGCTGCACAAAGTTGATTTTTTTTTTAACAATTATACCTGATTTTTAAACAAGTGTAACTCTTTAACGCGACATCCAATTGTAACAAAATATGTCACCATATAAAGCCTAATTGCAAATACCATTTTAATTTAATTTATATTGAAGAGATAATTTTGATAATTTTTTAACTTCATGTGAATGTTGAACGCTCTTAAATGACTGAAATTTTAGTAAAAATCACGAATTTAGTCGTTGTTTTAAATATTTTTTTTTATAATTTGTGGCAAAAAATAGCCATTAATTTTGTTAAAGTCTATTAGATTACAGTATATACTTACCAAATCCAAAATAAATATATTGACGTTTTTTAGACGTTTTTTTTATAGTCCATCAAACTTTAGGAATTATTGGATTTCCAACGGAAAGAGAATTTTGTGGAATAATAACAAATGATTTTATTGAAAACATATATTAAAAACTTTATTTTCATTTATTCCAAGTATATCAAGGTACTAAAAAAAAGTCAAACCATTTTTTACATAAATAAATTTTTGACAATTATTTTCGTGCAACAATTTAAAACCATTATTCTGTTCATTAATTTTTGCTTCTCTTAGTATGGAGCCCTCTTGTGACGTAAAACGGAATCAAACCAAAACAATTATTCTATATTCTATATTCATATGAGATACTGTCAATCAAATAATATTCATCATAATCTGAAGCAATTCTTTATTCTATTTTTGTCCATGGTACGAAGCACTGTGCGTCTACTTCTAATGAAACTATCAAAATTGGAACAAAACAGCTCAATATTATTGCCGCTACAAAGTCGATCTTCATTTCCAGTTTTGCATTCCAAACTGATGAGATTGATAATTACATAAAATCAAAATTAAACTTCACCCCAGACTTACCATTTTTTATCAAGAAACTCACATATTCTGAACAGAGAGACATCACTTCTTTCAAGCTAACAGTTCCTTTTGATCTCTACGAAACGTTGTTGATATGGGCTTTTGGCCCAACAGCACATTTGTACGTTAGTATATAATTAGGGATAACCCTAGAAAAAATATTATTGTTCGTATTTCGTCAGGAATGGATAACATTTCTGAAAACTAAATATATTTACTGATACCCAACTCAACCTAGTTTATCAAAACGTTCGTGGGCTAAATATGAAACTAATAAATTTATTAATCAAAAGCTATGATTTTAAACATAATCTTGCATTCACTGAAATATCGCTAATGCATAATGTTCTTAATATGGATATACATACTTTGTAACAAATATCAAACATATCGGGGAGACAGAGGTGGTGATCTTAATGGAGAAGGTGTACTTATTGCGATTCCCATCTGAATTATTTCTGTTTGAATCTTCTTCTGATACTAAATTTATTTTCGTAAAAATAAACCTAAAAAATATACAAAAATTTGTAACCTGCTTTTATATTCCTCCGTGCTCTGATCACTTTGTTTATAAAAACCATCTTCGAGCTATAAAACATGTGGTACAATCTTCAAAGTCAGCGGATTCTGTTTTTGTTGTTGGCGATTTTAATTTACCGACTATGTCATGGATTATCCACCTAATTCACCAAATTTGGTTTCGTTAACTTCTGACTTCCTGACGATATTTCTGACCAATGGAAAACCGTGGATTTTGTATTCGTCAAATATCCAAATAAATACACGATAATACGATTCTGTTCCACCACTAAACCAGAAGACCTTCACCATCCCACTATTGAAATAAGATGTACATTTTCTCATTCTCATGTCCACAAACCACTTGAAAAAAGTGAGAAGGTATTTCATTGTAAGAAATCGTTTTATAAGTAATATTGATTGTCATGAATTGTTGTTTATTGCTAATAACAGCCCTTTTAATATTGATTTGATTATTGATACATTCTATAAAATCATTTATTGCATTATAGATAAATGTATTCCAAAACGGATTTTTTATAATCCCTGGAGTTTTAGGCAACTATTGAGGTTAAAAAATAAATAAAAGAGACTTTACAAAAAGTACAAAGAAACTAGAACTCTTACTGATTATGGAAAATATTCTATCTGCTGAGCTGAGTATAACTTATTAGGAACTGATCTTTATAACAATGATTAAATAAACTGAAAACTAATTTCAGGCTGAATCCAAAATTATTCTATAAATTCTAAAAGAAGATCTCACGAACTTCGACCTGTTATGAAATTTCTAAATTTTGAATTTGATGATGATATTGCTATAAGTAACATGTTTGCAGACTTTTTTATCACAACTTATTCAGATGCCCAATATGATAGCTCTAGTTGTTATCCATTTTATCTAGCTGCAAATACAATAATTCGTTTTTCATTTATTGAACTTGTTGCAGTTGCACGTGAGTTAACCATGGACCTAATGGTGTTTCCAAATGTTTTTTAAAGTATTGCGCTGAAAGTTTATCTCTTCCTTTGACCATAATGTTTACCAAATCCATAAAATATGGATGTAGGGTACAATTACAAATAACTATGTATATTATTTATTTTTCATAAAATCACACCTCGAGAACACTCACTAGAAAAGTCTGAAACACCCATAAATGCTTTTTAAATAACTGACAACTAATAGCTACAAACATGTTTAACAAATCAATAAAATATGGAGGTGGGGTACCATTACAAATAACTGTGTGTAAAATTTTATTTTTTTTTTCATAAAATCACACTTCGAGAATACTCACTAGAAAAGTGTGAAGCACCCAAAAATGCTTTTCAAATAACTGACAACTAATGGCTACAATTATATTCACAACTGAACATGTAGTATTAATATATCTCAGCACTTTAATTTCTGTAAAAAATTATAATTATTATTATCAGCTTTCAAACAAAGTTTCTTTTATCAGCTTTTGATTTTTGCCTCTTACTACCGATTTGAGTAAAATAACGTTAAAGGATCTTCTCCGGATGTCTCGCTTTAAAAAATTAATTTGTTTAATAAATGGTAAATATTTAAACAAATTAAAAATGAGTTACTTTTTAATTCAGCTTTAGCTTTTGAAAATCATAGCAGTATCAAAATATAACCACTTAAAACATCATTATTGACCAACGTAGAAAAAGGCCACCCTAATGGTTTTGGTAATGTCTTGTGTGACGATGAAATCATGAACGAGCGAAAAAAAATTAATATAAAAATGTTGAAAATTTAGTTCTAAAATTAATAACCAAAGAAACGAGAACGTGAAAACACCTAAAGTGAAATCAAAAATTACATATAAATAAAATATATATACATATATATAAATATATATAAAATATATATACAGTGTAACGAAAAGGTGTGTACATTTGAGTTAATTAAATTTTTTTTTAATTCCAAATAATTAATTGGAATAAAAAAACATGTCTAACGTCATATTAAAAAGGATTTAACGACGAAAAGAATAATTCGTGAATAATTATATATTTTTAATAATATTAATATATTAATATTAATAACATTCCGTGGTGATATCAATTAATTACCGTTACTTTTTTCATTTTGTTTCATTCTATAACGTGCGCAGATGTCAGTAGTGCCCCTAATGTTTCGTGACTGGTGGGATGAGCTTGAATTTCCAACACGCACATCGCGGCTATTGGATCAACATTTTGGTACTGGATTAAAGTAAGCCTGTAAATAGGAACAATCATTTTAACTCATAACAATTCGGATTTTTAATAAAATTATGTGTTTATTTAGACGTGACGATTTACTGTCATCCGTTTGGAATTCACGTCCAACTATGTTGCGTTCTGGTTATTTGCGACCATGGCAACGTACTACTGGATTGCAAAAACAAGATTCAGGTTCTACTTTGAATATAAATGAAGAAAAGTTCGAAGTCATTCTAGACGTGCAACAGTTTACACCCAATGAGATCAGTGTTAAGGTTACAGATAAATTTGTCATTGTCGAGGCTAAACATGAAGAAAAACAAGATGAACACGGTTATGTATCCAGACAATTTTCCAGACGCTATATGTTGCCAAGTAGGTACGTTTCTTTATAAATTAATACAACTTGCATAACCATTTATAATTAATTTCAGATGATATTAATCCGGACAGGGTCACCTCTTCATTATCATCCGACGGTCTTTTGACTGTTAATGCACCAATGAAAAAACTGCCTCCTCCTAGCACCGAACGAGTGGTACCTATTGCTCAAACTGGACCCTCTTCCAAGGAAGACAAAGACAAGAAAGTTGAAACCACCACTGCCTAGAACCTTAAGTTGACATATTATTCGGTTACCATACAATCTAACATTATTATAAATTTAACATTGTAATATTTAAAAAAAAAAGCTTTTGTACTCATAAAGGTGCCAATATACGCGAAATATTTACACCAATTTTTGCCATAATTAAAAATCAAATTTTAAATATAGCTTACATCCACAAATTGGTTATTCCTCAATATGACATACACAGTCAATTTTAATTGCATTTGGTTAAAGGGGGGTAAGATTTTAAAGGCGAAAAAAGGCGTCCTTCCATATTTTTTATTTTTTTTGAAGATATGACTAATGTTGGATTATTTATTTCATATACCTGTTATAGTTTAACATTTTGAGTATCTTTGAAAAAATTTTCTATTAAAAATTTTAATAAGTCCGTGGCAGCGATCTCCGGAGGCGCAAGGTGGGAGAAATCACCAATCTAGCTATTCAAAAATCATATCTCTTAAACTGTTGATCTGAGGTGTAGGAAATGTATGGAGCGATTGTAGAGGAATATGTAATCTTTAAATACAATGTATTTCCAGACGCCCTGTTTCAGTACAGGGTGCACCACTAGGAAGGTTTTATTAACATTGAACTTCGAAAGTGCAAGTTTTAAGTTTTTCGTATGTGACAGAGAAGACGAAGTTAACGGATCCATATATTTTTCTTTTGGCCCAATCTCAAATTTTGGAGGGAAAAAGAGGTTAAAAGGTTTTTTACATGGAAAAAAGTCTGTCACTACAAAATTTTAATTTCTTTGTACATATGGTCATAGTCCTCGAGAAAAAAAAAATGTTAATACTTATATTGTCTTAGTTATGGAACCAGAGTTGCCACATATTTCAAATATTTGAAAAGTGGGTAGTAAAAAAGTTTCGGAGAAATGTATGAAATTAATCTATTGTATGGATATTATTTAAAGCACTTCCACCAAAATATATTACATTCTTACCTGAGTCCATATTATATAAAAAAATACTAGTTTAGTTTTTTAATTTGTTTTTCATTTTTTTATTCCATATGAAAAGAGAACCAAAATATCTTAAATCTTACTGTAAAAAATTAAAAAAAAAAGTTTACAAAATATTCTTATTTTTTTCACACTTTATAATAAATTAAAAAAAATAATTTATATTCACAGATAAAAAGATTTTTTTTGATTATATACTTATTATATAATAATAAAAATAATAACTTAAAATTATATTATATAAATATATATTATTCACTATCGGAGTTGGACTCCTCTCGTTCAAGTTGTTCAGGAATCTTTGGATCACATAACAATTTTCTTACATCATTTGTAAGCGGCTCTAATTGTCGATGGTTGTTGGTCGTTTTTTGTGATGGTGACGATATTAATGGATCCGATGAATACAGTAATCTATTAAGTAGATCGAGCATTGTTTTTTTACGGCTCATTTTTCTTGTGTGAAATTCTCTAAAGTTGCAAAAATCTTTATTCCTTGATTCCATAGCTTCCTCTGATAACATACCTATTGGTAAGGAAGCAAATTTTATGATTTCAACTCCGTGCATCAATATTTTATGGAGGCTTGATGGCATGTTATACCAGGGGTATAAATCGACATACAGTTTTGAGGTCTCTTCAGCAAGGTCTCTAAAGGAATCAGTATTTATAGCAAAACCACTAGCCATTGCACGTAAGATGACACTTAAGTTATATATCAACTTCTCATCTATCCCCTTAATAGATGACGCAAGGCCTGGATTTTGAAAGAATCTTCTGGCAGTATTGCCGTCATTACTTGTTCCAAACCCTGGCTTGGGTATATCTACAAGTAAGCTCATCTTTTCTTTCATTTCTTGGATGATCTTCGTTTTCCTTTGCTCAACTGCAATTTTATCTTCCGCGCTTCGAATTTGCCATTTTTATACACTCCACTCCAGTGTGCAGAGGGTATATATAAGTTTGTCATTCCGTTTGTAATAATTAGAAAAAAAATTTGGACCCCATAAAATATATATATTTGTGATCCTTATAACAACCGGAGTTGATGTAGCGATGTCCGTCTGTCCGTCTGTCCGTCTGTCTGTCCGTCTGTCCGTCTGTGGAAATCACGATGACGGCATCAATCGGGCAGCTAGGGTGCTCGTTGACATAAAAAATGATTCATTGATATCCTGAAAAGTTTGCTATTTAAAATCGTCCAAATCTGTCGATTAGGGCCCGAGATTTGAATGAAGAACTAAAAAAAGTCTTGAAAAAATATAATTTTCTATGTTGTTCTTGTCACGATCACGCCCTCAATAGGACAGCTAGGTTGATTGTTTTTACTGAGAATGATTCACCAAATTCATGGGAAGATTTCTGTTTCAAAAATAATTAAAATCGGTGAAGCAAGTCCAGGGAAATCTCTGAAAAAGTAAAAAAAAAAAAATGAAAAACATGATATTTCTATATTGTTCTTGTTGTTATTCTAAATGTTGCATCGTTGTCATAGCTGGACTTGTTGTTTTTGTGGTCGTTGTGGTAATAATATAATAAAAACAAACCCTTTGTACATTTTTTTTTATCAACTCTGGTAGAAAAATTTTAAAGTTTCCATTGTTTTGGCATCACTAAAAAAGTTTGTTAGATCATTTGTGTCATTACCACGAGCCTGCCAATTGGGTAACGAGAAAGTGGTTAAAATCGTTCCAAAATTTTTTCGACAAGCAGACACTACGAGTTAATATAAAGGGAGTAAAAATTCACCAACATCTAAAGCAAATAATGCTAAAATACCTAGTTGTTAATAAAAAAAAAACAATTGGGCAATTCACAATTGGTAATGTATCGTTGTATCTGTTGTATCGTGTATCACTTTACAATAGTGTAAAATTGTTGTTGGTAATTTTCACTGAAAAATCTGATACACGATCCAACTTCATTTGCTATGTTTAGTAAATGTTGTATATTGTATCATAACATATCAGTTCCAAGTGAATGCCAGTTTTTATGAAAAAGAAAAAACAAATACATAGAATTTTATCAGCATAAATAATAATAAAATAAAATATGGCAAATAATGCAAATAACGCAAAAATACATCGATAAGTTTATTTATATAAAAATTAATGTTTATATTTTTAGTATGTATTTTCTCTTTCAGTACCAACCAAAACATTTAACATTTTATTTTTTCATTATAAATTAAAATGCAAGAGGTACGTAACTAAAACTCCAGGGTATATCTCAAGACCAAAAAGCAAACAATGACAAGTGTTTTCTCTTATATAAAATAGCAGAAGCGACGAAGCGATATTTCCTCGTTGGATCGAAAATTACAAAAGAAAGCGTTTTACAATATGAAAATACAACTGAGTGTTCACAACAAATGATTGTATTGTGTATTTCAATACAACATACAACACCTGTTGTGAATTGCCCAAATGTAAATTTAGCAAAAAAAATTTATGTATTAATTTATTTAAAGAGAAAAACACAAAAATAACGTTTGATGTTGTATTTTTTGTGTGTAATATTTACATATACATACATACACATATTAAATAATACAAATAATATACATATATTATATATATGTATGTATGTATATTCATAGTAACTGCATGTTAGAAATAAATGGGTATATTATTTTATTTACATAAAATTCTGCAATATTTTGTTGTGGGGAAAATACATTTCTTTTGCATTAACAGAGTGTCACTTCATTTTGCTCAGCGTGACTATGCCACAGTAGATGGCGCCACAATTTTTGTTCTAATTAGCTTTGCAATAGTTATTTCTATTTTAACATGAATGTCAATATTTTCGACTAGATATCATACAGAACAATGTTAAGAGTATACGCGGGCTGGTCTTTTATTTCATACGTTTTTTCATTATTCTTTTACAAATATGAACATAAGTTTGGCATGTTAACTTTTTGTTGTCTTTACAAAATAGAGTTACCGAGTTCATCAATGAGTTTTTTGCTTTCAAAACAGTTCTACATAGTTATATAGAACTATTATTCTGCTTTACCTACAAAATATCTGATTGCGATTACATCTAATTTTTAAAAATTTTTTTATAATTAATAAAGCATTATTATTCACATAAATACAAAATTGCACTTTTTAAATTTTCCATTCAAATTTAAGAAAATATCAATTCTAATAAAAACTGAAATTAAAATTTCCAATTATAAATTAGAAAATATTAATTGAATTTCAGAAAATCATATCAAAACGTCGGAAATAATAATTTTAAATTTAGAAGACATCAATTACATCTTTAATATATAAATTTTATTCGTTAAACACAAATTGAAATTCCAAAAAAAAAACACAAAATATGTTTACATTTAAAAATGTTTACATTAAAAAAAAAAAATATTGCCATTCAGGAGATATTAATAACTTTTCAGTACCGCGATTCAGTAACTTCTTTTAACGATAGTCGAATGTGAAAAAAAGAAAATTGCAAAATTATCTGTATTAAAGTCATAATAATTAAAGTCAGCTGTTGTTGTTATCTAAACGACAACCATTTTTGTGTTGTTTATTCAATCGATAAAAACTTAAATTTTTAGGTTGAAATGTCGTCATACATAAATAAAAATCATAAAATAGTGATAAAATAGTGAAAATATTTTGCTTTTATTAAAAAAACTTTTTTATATAAATAAAAAAATTAAATAGCATATTCAATTCATTATTTCATTTTCAAATAAATAAACAGAAATATTAGTAAAAAAATAAAGATATTAAACATAAACATAAAATCATCCTGTCAAACACGAAGTAATTTATTTTTTTCTATTCTTTGTGTTTTTCGCTTATTTTGACAGAGGTGCCACTAGTTTACAATTTAAATAAATAGAAACACAGATTTGTCGACTGTCGTTAAGATGTATGTACTTAGTGAATCACTTAATCCTTAGTGCAAACAACAATAGCTGCCGATATATTTTGCGATTGTCAGATCGCTGAATTTGAAATTTACAGAATCGCACTACAGAAAATATTAATTTAAATTCAATGAATTTAAGAAAACTTCAAATGATATTTATGAATTGCTAACATAAAAATTGTTACATAAGTAAACGTATTTGATGAGAATATTATTTTTTATATATAGATTTTCACAATTTTTTTTGGATGAAAATTTGAAGTTTTTCAGAAAATAAAGATAACATTAAATTATTTTATTTAAAATGTTTGGGACTTTTGGTTTTTTGCGTTTGGCATCCCTAATTTGATTATTTATTATTATAAATTTATTCTCTATGTTTTCAAAATATGGCAATATTTAAAAAAAAAAAGATGAGAGAGCTTTTTTTTTTTTGTTATTATTTTGTTACTCCATCCGACCTATATGGCCACAATGAAGAAATACTTGTCCAGTTAAAAGAAACTATACAGCCATCTCCAATTAGCACGATTTAATGCATATAGCCACTCTACACAACCATTACCTTTGCAATGGAGGTTAGGGCGAGCTATTTAATTAGCAAAAACTAAATTAAACGAGAAGTTATGACATATAACCGGAAACGCATGCATATAGGTATATAACCTAAATGCATGGCGATCAGCAACCACGATAACCAAAAAGCAAACATCCGAAATAATAGAAAAGACGAAAACCAACCCAAAGAATTTTCTGAAATAATTTGGTATTAAGTTTAACAAATTGTTTACTTTTCCAATATTTTGTTTACATTTATTATCAATACTCAAACCGAGGTGGAGGGTATCAAAGATTCGGCACAGCCGAATTTAACACTCTTACTTGTTTTTGTATCGAGTCTGTACGCAATGTGCATTAAGCATTCGAAACACCTAATCCACGCATGCAATGTTGACAGTCCATATTGAAACATCTTTTCATTTGGTTTAAAACTCTTAAGCTCGTTTAGGTTATTGATGACCTTAGGTGTAGCCCCACATATTCCACAAGATTGCATAGATGACTCAGATATTGCACTATATGCCTTACCATCTATCATGGTTAGGCAGAATTTGTGGTCAACTTTTATATGCAATTCTTCAATTTGTGTTTCCATAATATCTTGAATTTGTTGATTTATATTAGCTACTTCACTTCTTATTAGAACAACTGTCTCTTTTTGAAATAAGATTTTAACTGGACGACAAAACCGGGTAGATGAAGGTCGAGGATTTTGCCATAAAATTGTTTCGTTTGCTTTTAGTTGCAACGGAACCAAGCAAATTGCGAACAAATGTTCGTCAGAATTACCTTGTGGACATTTTTGTTTATAAGTGGTGTGTCCACCGCTTCCATCGCAACCCCATTTGAAGAACATTGTAATTTTTGTGATATGTAACTAATTTGTTATGTTTTTAATAACATCCGTTTGATTTTCGACGATTCTCCGTACTGTATGGTCTACTAGAGCTTGGAGACCGACTTCAGAAGAGAAACTTGTTACAATTATAGAGGACTCTTTCGGATAGCACCTTGTTTTTGCCTCACGTATTACTTGGTATGGCGGATAAATGTTAGAATTACGACTTTTCGCACCTGATTGTGTAAGTATGTACGAACTTTTAGAATAGTCTCCATCGATATATAGGGCTAGTGCTTCATCAGGTGTGTATGGTTAGTATGTATTGTTGGTATTAGAGATGACACGTTTCATTTTGGACGCCATTTCTGGACTTTGTTGTATATCCTTTAGTATATGGGCAGCATCCTGCTTACCAGATTTATGTAAACTTAGACTTGTGGCGACAATTAACTCTTCCTTATTTGCACTTTGTACAAGCTCAGATACCTTCCTCTTTTGTGATATGTAGGTTATCTCTGAAAAAGTCTTTGATGGACGCCCACGGCGTTGTGAAGGACCTGGAATATCTTCATTCTTTAGGCATGAAAAAACAATATATTTGCTTAACCACTCTCTGTGACGTGACTCAAAAACTGAAATGGTTCGTTTGCAATCACGCCATTTAAGACTAAATTTGCTACATATACTAA
>CAVMKG010000179.1:12500-18377 GCA_963682025.1 Cordilura impudica | reverse complement strand
ATTAAAAATTAAAAATTAAAAATTAAAAATTAAAAATTAAAAATTAAAAATCAAAAATTAAAAATTTAAAATTAAAAATTAAAAATTAAAAATTAAAAATTAAAAATTAAAAATTAAAAATTAAAAATTAAAAATTAAAAATTAAAAATTAAAAATTAAAAATTAAAAATTAAAAATTAAAAATTAAAAATTAAAAATTAAAAATTAAAAATTAAAAATTAAAAATTAAAAATTAAAAATTAAAAATTAAAAATTAAAAATTAAAAATTAAAAATTAAAAATTAAAAATTAAAAATTAAAAATTAAAAATTAAAAATTAAAAATTAAAAATTAAAAATTAAAAATTAAAAATTAAAAATTAAAAATTAAAAATTAAAAATTAAAAATTAAAAATTAAAAATTAAAAATTAAAAATTAAAATTTAAAAATTAAAAATTAAAAATTAGAAATTGAAAACTAAAAATTAAAAATTAAAAATTAAAAATTAAAAATCAAAAATTAAAAATTAAAAATAAAAAATTAAAAATTAAAAATTAAAAATTAAAAATTAAAAATTAAAAATTAAAAATTAAAAATTAAAAATTAAAAATTAAAAATTAAAAATTAAAAATTAAAAATTAAAAATTAAAAATTAAAAATTAAAAATTAAAAATTAAAAATTAAAAATTAAAAATTAAAAATTAAAAATTAAAAATTAAAAATTAAAAATTAAAAATTAAAAATTAAAAATTAAAAATTAAAAATTAAAAATTAAAAATAAAAATTAAAAATTAAAAAGTAAAAATTAAAAATTAAAAATTGAAATTAAAAATTAAAAATTAAAAATAAAAAATAAAAAATTAAAAACTAAAAATTAGAAATTAAAAATTAAAAATTAATAATTAAAAATTAAAAATTAAAAATTAAAAATTAAAAATTAAGAATTAAAAATTAAAAATTAAAAATTAAAAATTAAAAATTAAAAATCAAAAATTAAAAATTAAAAATTAAAAATTAAAAATTAAAAATTAAAAATTAAAAATTAAAAATTAAAAATTAAAAATTAAAAACTAAAAATTAAAAATTAAAAATTAAAAATTAAAAATTAAAAATTAAAAATTAAAAATTAAAAATTAAAAATTAAAAATTAAAAATTAAAAATTAAAAATTAAAAATTAAAAATTAAAAATTAAAAATTAAAAATTAAAAATTAAAAATTAAAAATTAAAAATTAAAAATTAAAAATTAAAAATTAAAAATTAAAAATTAAAAATTAAAAATTAAAATTTAAAAATTAAAAATTAAAAATTAGAAATTGAAAACTAAAAATTAAAAATTAAAAATTAAAAATTAAAAATCAAAAATTAAAAATTAAAAATAAAAAATTAAAAATTAAAAATTAAAAATTAAAAATTAAAAATTAAAAATTACAAATTAAAAATTAAAAATTAAAAATTAAAAATTAAAAATTAAAAATTAAAAATTAAAAATTAAAAATTAAAAATTAAAAATTAAAAATTAAAAATTAAAAATTAAAAATTAAAAATTAAAAATTAAAAATTAAAAATTAAAAATTAAAAATTAAAAATTAAAAATTAAAAATTAAAAATTAAAAATCAAAAATTAAAAATTAAAAATTAAAAATTAAAAATTAAAAATTAAAAATTAAAAATTAAAAATTAAAAATTAAAAATTAAAAATTAAAAATTAAAAATTAAAAATTAAAAATTAAAAATTAAAAATTAAAAATAAAAATTAAAAATTAAAAAGTAAAAATTAAAAATTAAAAATTGAAATTAAAAATTAAAAATTAAAAATTAAAAATTAAAAATTAAAAATTAAAAATTAAAAATTAAAAATTAAAAATTAAAAATTAAAAATTAAAAATTAAAAATTAAAAATTAAAAATTAAAAATTAAAAATTAAAAATTAAAAATTAAAAATTAAAAATTAAAAATTAAAAATTAAAAATTAAAAATTAAAAATTAAAAATTAAAAATTAAAAATTAAAAATTAGAAATTGAAAATTAAAAATTAAAAATTTAAAATTAAAAATTAAAAATCAAAAATTAAAAATTAAAAAATAAAAATTAAAAATTAAAATTAAAAATTAAAAATTTAAAATTAAAAATTAAAAATTAAAAATTAAAAATTAAAAATTAAAAATTAAAAATTAAAAATTATAAATTAAAAATTAAAAATTAAAAATTAAAAATTAAAAATTAAAAATTAAAAATTAAAAACTAAAAATTAAAAATAAAAAATTAAAAATTAAAAATTAAAAATTAAAAATTAAAAATTAAAAATTAAAAATTAAAAATTAAAAATTAAAAATTAAAAATTAAAAATTAAAAATTAAAAATTAAAAATTAAAAATTAAAAATTAAAAATTAAAAATTAAAAATTAAAAATTAAAAATTAAAAATTAAAAATTAAAAATTAAAAATTAAAAATTAAAAATTAAAAATTAAAAATTAAAAATTAAAAATTAAAAATTAAAAATTAAAAATTAAAAATTAAAAATTAAAAATTAAAAATTAAAAATTAAAAATTAAAAATTAAAAATTAAAAATTAAAAATTAAAAATTAAAAATTAAAAATTAAAAATTAAAAATTAAAAATTAAAAATTAAAAATTAAAAATTAAAAATTAAAAATTAAAAATTAAAAATTAAAAATTAAAAATTAAAAATTAAAAATTAAAAATTAAAAATTAAAAATTAAAAATTAAAAATTAAAAATTAAAAATTAAAAATTAAAAATTAAAAAATACTAAATTAAAAATTAAAAATTAAAAAGTAAAAATTAAAAATTAAAAATTAAAAATTAAAAATTAATAATTAAAAATTAAAAATTAAAAATTAAAAATTAAAAATTAAAAATTAAAAATTAAAAATTAAAAATTAAAAATTAAAAATTAAAAATTAAAAATTAAAAATTAAAAATTAAAAATTAAAAATTAAAAATTAAAAATTAAAAATTAAAAAATTAAAATTAAAAATTAAAAATTAAAAATTAAATATTAAAAACTAAAAGTTAAAAAGTAAAAATTAAACATTAAAAATTAAAAATTAAACATTAAAAATTAAAATTAAAAAATTAAAAATTCAAAATTAAAAAATCAAAATTAAAAATTAAAAATTAAAAATTAAAAATAAAAAATTAAAAATTAAAAATTAAAAATTAAAAATAAAAAATTAAAAATTAAAAATTAAAAATTAAAAATTAAAAATTAAAAATTAAAAATTAAAAATTAAAAATTAAAAATTAAAAATTAAAAATTAAAAATTAAAAATTAAAGATTAAAGATTAAAAATTAAAAATTAGAAATTGAAAATTAAATATTAAAAATTTAAAATTAAAAATCAAAAATTAAAAATTAAAAATTAAAAATTAAAAATTAAAAAATAAAAATTAAAAATTAAAAATTAAAAATTAAAAATTAAAAATTAAAAATTAAAAATTAAAAAGTAAAAACTAAAAATTAAAAATTAAAAATTAAAAATTAAAAATTAAAAATTGAAAATTAAAAATTAAAAATTAAAAATTAAAAATTAAAAATTAAAAATTAAAAATTAAAAATTAAAAATTAAAAATTAAAAATTAAAAATTAAAAATTAAAAATTAAAAATTAAAAATTAAAAATTAAAAATTAAAAATTAAAAACTAAAAACTAAAAATTAAAAATTAAAAATCAAAAATTAAAATTAAAAATTAAAAAATAAAAATTAAAAATTAAAAATTAAAAATTAAAAATTAAAAATTAAAAATTAAAAATTAAAAATTAAAAATTAAAAATTAAAAATTAAAAATTAAAAATTAAAAATTAAAAATTAAAAAATAAAAATTAAAAATTAAAAATTAAAAATTAAGAATTAAAAATTGAAAATTAAAAATTAAAAATTAAAAATTGAAAATTAAAAATTAAAAATTAAAAATTAAAAATTAAAAATCAAAAATTAAAAATTAAAAATTAAAAATTAAAAATTAACAATTAAAAATTAAAAATTAAAAATTAAAAATTAAAAATTAAAAATTAAAAATTAAAAATTAAAAATTAAAAATTAAAAATTAAAAATTAAAAATTAAAAATTAAAAATTAAAAATTAAAAATTAAAAAATAAAAATTAAAAATTAAAAATTAAAAATTAAAAATTAAAAATTAAAAATTAAAAAGTAAAAACTAAAAACTAAAAATTAAAAATTAAAAATTAAAAATTAAAAACTAAAAACTAAAAATTAAAAATTAAAAATTAAAAATTAAAAATTAAAAATTAAAAATTAAAAATTAAAAATTAAAAATTAAAAATTAAAAATTAAAAATTAAAAATTAAAAATTAAAAATTAAAAATTAAAAATTAAAAATTAAAAATTAAAAATTAAAAATTAAAAATTAAAAATTAAAAATTAAAAATTAAAAATTAAAAATTAAAAATTAAAAAATAAAAATTAAAAACTAAAAATTAAAAATTAAAAATTAAAAATTAAAAATTAAAAACTAAAAATTAAAAATTAAAAATTAAAAATTAAAAATTAAAAATTAAAAATTAAAAATTAAAAATTAAAAATTAAAAATTAAAAATTAAAAATTAAAAATTAAAAATTAAAAATTAAAAATTAAAAATTAAAAATTAAAAATTAAAAATTAAAAATTAAAAATTAAAAATTAAAAATTAAAAATTAAAAATTAAAAATTAAAAATTAAAAATTAAAAATTAAAAATTAAAAATTAAAAATTAAAAATTAAAAATTAAAAATTAAAAATTAAAAATTAAAAATTAAAAATTAAAAATTAAAAATTAAAAATTAAAAATTAAAAATTAAAAATTAAAAATTAAAAATTAAAAATTAAAAATTAAAAATTAAAAATTAAAAATTAAAAATTATAAATTAAAAATTGTAAATTAAAAATTAAAAATTAAAAATTAAAAATTAGTAATTAAATATTAAAAATTAAAAATTAAAAAATAAAAATTAAAAATTAAAAAGTAAAAATTAAAAATTAAAAAATTAAAATTAAAAATTAAAAATTAAAAATTAAAAATTAAAATTTAAAAATTAAAAATTAAAAATTAAAAATTAAACATTAAAAATTAAAAATTAAACATTAAAAATTAAAAATTAAAAAATTATAAATTAAAAATTCAAAATTAAAAATTAAAAATTAAAAATTAAAAATAAAAAATAAAAAATTAAAAACTAAAAATTAGAAATTAAAAATTAAAAATTAATAATTAAAAATTAAAAATTAAAAATTAAAAATTAAAAATTAAAAATTAAAAATTAAAAATTAAAAATTAAAAATTAAAAATTAAAAATTAAAAATTAAAAATTAAAAATTAAAAATTTAAAATTTAAAATTAAAAATTAAAAATTAAAAATTAAAAATTAAAAGTTAAAAATTAAAAATTAAAAATTAAAAATTAAAAATTTAAAATTAACAATTAAAAATTAAAAATTTAAAATTAAACATTTAAAATTAAAAATTAAAAATTAAAAATTAAAAATTTAAAATTAAAATTAAAAGTTAAAAAATTAAAAATTTAAAACTTAAAATATAAAATTAAAAATTAAAAAGTAAAAATAAAAATTAAAAATTAAAAATTAAAAATTAAAAATTAAAAATTAATATTAAAAATTAAAAATTAAAAATTAAAAATTAAAAATTAAAAACTAAAAATTAAAAATTAAAAATTAAAAATTAAAAATTAAAAATTAAAAATTAAAAATTAAAAATTAAAAATTAAAAATTAAAAATTAAAAATTAAAAATTAAAAATTAAAAATTAAAAATTAAAAATTAAAAATTAAAAATTAAAAATTAAAAATTAAAAATTAAAAATTAAAAATTAAAAATTAAAAATTAAAAATTAAAAATTAAAAATTAAAAATTAAAAATT
>CAVMKG010000179.1:0-2500 GCA_963682025.1 Cordilura impudica | reverse complement strand
AAATTAAAAATTAAAAATTAAAAATTAAAAATTAAAAATCAAAAATTAAAAATTAAAAATTAAAAATTAAAAATTAAAAATTAAAAATTAAAAATTAAAAATTAAAAATTAAAAATTAAAAATCAAAAATTAAAAATTAATAGTTAAAAATTAAAAATTTAAAACTTAAAATTAAAAATTAAAAATTAAAAATTAAAAATTAAAAATTAAAAATTAAAAATTAAAAATTAAAAATTAAAAATTAAAAATTAAAAATTAAAAATTAAAAATTAAAAATTAAAAATTAAAAATTAAAAATTAAAAATTAAAAATTAAAAATTAAAAATTAAAAATTAAAAATTAAAAATTAAAAATTAAAAATTAAAAATTAAAAATTTAAAATTAAAAATTAAAAATTAAAAATTAAAAATTAAAAATTAAAAATCAAAAATCAAAAATTAAAAATTAAAAGTTAAAAATTAAAAATTTAAAGCTTAAAATTTAAAATTAAAAATTAAAAATTAAAAATTAAAAAGTAAAAGTAAAAATAAAAATTAAAAATTAAAAATTAAAAATTAAAAATTAAAAATTAAAAATTAAAAATTAAAATTAAAAATTAAAAATTAAAAATTAAAAATTAAAAATTAAAAACTAAAAATTAAAAATTAAAAATTAAAAATCAAAAATTAAAAATTAATAGTTAAAAATTAAAAATTTAAAACTTAAAATTAAAAATTAAAAATTAAAAATTAAAAATTAAAAATTAATAATTTAAAATTAAAAATTAAAAATTAAAAATTAAAAATTAAAAATTAAAAATTAAAAATTAAAAATTAAAAATTTAAATTAAAAATTAAAAATTAAAAATTAAAAATTAAAAATTAAAAATTAAAAATTAAAAATTAAAAATTAATAATTAAAAATTAAAAATTAAAAATTAAAAATTAAAAATTAAAAATTAAAAATTAAAAATTAAAAATTAAAAATTAAAAATTAAAAATTAAAAATTAAAAATTAAAAATTAAAAATTAAAAATTAAAAATTAAAAATTAAAAATTAAAAAACAAAAATTAAAAATTAATAGTTAAAAATTAAAAATTTAAAACTTAAAATTAAAAATTAAAAATTAAAAATAAAAAATTTAAAATTAAAAATTTAAATTTAAAAATTAAAAATTATAAATTAAAAATTAAAAATTAAATTAAAAATTAAAAATTAAAAATTAGAAATTAAAAATTAAAAATTAAAAATTAAAAATTAAAAATTAAAAATTAAAAATTAAAAATTAAAAATTAAAAATTAAAAATTAAAAATTAAAAATTAAAAATTAAAAATTAAAAATTAAAAATTAAAAATTAAAAATTAAAAATTAAAAATTAAAAATTAAAAATTAAAAATTAAAAATTAAAAATTAAAAATTAAAAATTAAAAACTAAAAATTAAAAATTAAAAATTAAAAATTAAAAATTAAAATTAACAATTAAAAACTAAAAATTAAAAATTATAAATTAAAAATTAAAAATTATAAATTATAAATTAAAAATTAAACACTTAAAATTAAAAATTAAAAACTTAAAATTAAAAACTAAAAATTAAAAATTTAAATTTAAAAATTAAAAATTATAAATTAAAAATTAAAAATTAAATTAAAAATTAGAAATTAAAAATTAAAAATTAAAAATTAAAAATTAAAAATTAAAAATTAAAAATTAAAAATTAAAAATTAAAAATTAAAAATTAAAAATTAAAAATTAATAATTAAAAATTAAAAATTAACAATTAAAAATTAAAAATTAAAAATTAAAAATTAAAAATAAAAATTAAAAATTAAAAATTAAAAATTAAAAATTAAAAATTAAAAATTAAAAATTAAAAATTAAAAATTAAAAATTAAAAATTAAAAATTAAAAATAAAAAATTAAAAATTAAAAATTAAAAACTAAAAATTAAAAATTAAAAATTAAAAATTAAAAATTAAAAATTAAAAATTAAAAATTAAAAATTAAAAATCAAAAATTAAAAATTAATAGTTAAAAATTAAAAATTTAAAACTTAAAATTAAAAATTAAAAATTAAAAATTAAAAATTAAAAATTAAAAATTAAAAATTAAAAATTAAAAATTAAAAATTTTAAATTAAAAATTAAAAATTAAAAATTAAAAATTAAAAATTAAAAATTAAAAATTAAAAATTAAAAATCAAAAATCAAAAATTAAAAATTAAAAGTTAAAAATTAAAAATTTAAAACTTAAAATTTAAAATTAAAAATTAAAAATTAAAAATTAAAAATTAAAAATTAAAAAGTAAAAGTAAAAATAAAAATTAAAAATTAAAAATTAAAAATTAAAAATTAAAAATTAAAAATTAAAAATTAAAAATTAAAAACTAAAAATTAAAAATTAAAAAATTAAAAATTAAAAATTAAAAATTAAAAATTAAAAATTAAAAATTAAAAATTAAAAATTAAAAATTAAAAATTAAAAATTAAAAATTAAAAATTAAAAATCAAAAATTAAAAATT
>CAVMKG010000178.1:15000-55000 GCA_963682025.1 Cordilura impudica | reverse complement strand
ATTAAAAATTAAAATTAAAAAATTTTTATTTAATTAATTCTTTATGTACATTCTGTTCATTTAAGGACAATAAGTAAATTTGATGAATTTCCAATTGACATAATATGCTAAACTCCACTGAGAACAGCATAATTAAACAAAATATGAAAATATATTTTTTTTGGTTAAATAAATACATAAATAAAAAGGAAATGAGCAATTAATTTCTGAAAGGCAGGTCCAATATATTGTGCCTTTTCAGTCTTCTGATTTCGTCTGTATCATTGAGGAGCGCAATAGCTAGTGGGTTAATGTGTTGACTTAACCTTTCTAAATAGGTCTCGCTAAATCTTCTAATTTCATCTTCCACCTTTGGAATACGGAGATCGTTGTGTATAGTATTATTAGATACAAACCACGGGGCGTGTACTATTGATCGTAGCGTTTTTGATTGGTACCTTTGTAGTATTTCAATATTTGAGTTGCTGGCTGTTCCCCATAGCTGTATTCCATAAGTCCAAACAGGTTTTAAAAAGCTTTTATACAAGATTACTTTATTTTATAGACTTAGTTTTGATTTTGGTCCAAGAAGCCAATATAGTCTTTTAGTCTTGATATTTAATTGTTGTTTCTTTGTTTTAATATGAGTCTTCTATGTCAATCTCCTAAGTATTTAACGCAGTCATATTGTGGAATTGAATTATTACTTAAGCGAACAACAGGGGAAATTACCTCGACGTAAAGAAAAACTGATGATTTTTCAGTGTTGCTTTTAACTTTCCATTTGCTTAACCATGTCTCAATGACGTTCAATTCTTGCTGCAATAAATTCGATGCACTATTTGGGCAAGTATCTGTTGCTAGAATCGCTGTATCATCTGAATAAGTTGCAATTAAAACATTTTCGTTAATTGGCATGTCCGACGTAAATATGGTGTAGAGAGTTGGTCAAAGTACACTGCCTTGAGGGACTCCTGCTTTTATGCAAATATTTGACAAATCTCGGAGTTAACTTTAACATAGAAACTTCTTTCTGTTGGCGTTGGAAGCAAGTTTTTTAGTTTGAAGCATAACCCATCATGCCAAACTTTATCAAACGCTTGTTGTACATCGAGAAAGACTCCTGAACAATATCTTTTGGTTTCCAATGTATCTCTTATAAAAGCTATGATACGATGGCATTGCTCTGGAGTTCCATGCTTATTCCGAAAACCAAATTGGTATTCTGGAGTGATGTTTAGTTCATCTAGGACTGGCAACAATCTTCTCAATAATATTCTTTCAAATATTTTGGAGAATATGGCAAGTAGGCTTATTGGTCCATAGGATGTAACTTTATTCTCTGGTTTATTTGGTTTGTTAACCATAACAATCTCTGCACACTTCCATTGAGAGGGAAAGTGGCTTAATCTTAAAATAGCATTATATAAGTATGTGAGATGCATAATGGCCTTTTTTGGCAGAGTTTTGATAACTTTTCCATCTATATTGTCGTAACCTGGAGACTTTTTCACGTTAATTTGTTCGATTACTTCATTCGGAGAGATGTGTTTAATCGGCCAATCCATAGGAAAAGGACAATTTAGAAAATCAATTATTTCATTATCGGAATGATGTGTAAATGAGTGGGGTTGAAAAGTGCTTTGTAGATGGTTGGCAAATGCTTCTGCTTTAGCTTTGTCTGTTTTACACCAAACTCCATTGTTGTCCTACGAAATAGACATAAATTGCCATAAGATCCAAATTATCATATAGATCTTAGTAAAATTGGGATCGTATGTGTTTATTGTATCCATTAATCAGAAGTCCTTTATTTTATTTTAGAGAAAGTTCAAAATCTTTAAAAATTTTGTTAAACGTTCTAAATGTCTGATTATGAAAATGAATACTGGTTTTTTAAGAAATTCAAATTATTGACAACAAAACATATATAGTGTCAACATATCATATATAAGCTCCTGGTTTTTAAAATTTTGTTTAAACACTAATGCAATAATGACGAAACATCGCGGCATATTATATAAATGTGAGTCTTTCTATCAGTTGTATCCTATACATCAGGGGTGGCCAACTGATTTAAAGTTTTTTTTTTTTTTTTTTTAATTCTATCTTTATTTGCAATCTATTTTACAAAAATAATAAGCAAATCTTATAACATTTACAATTAACTTAAAATAATTGAGTTCCAATGAACTCAATAAAAACAAGTAAGAAAATTATAGTCGGTCTAGACCGACTATACGATACCCTATACCATGCGTTTAGAAACCCTATCTCTTAGGCCCAACTAACTGGACATAGAAAATAAGCAAAAACGAAATTTGAGTGGGATTTTTATTAATTTTTTTGGCTGCAGATATGAAAAAGTTCATTACGGATGCTATATCTATATGGGGACTAGGTCCAAAAATGGACCGATCCTGATCATGTTTGGAAAAGTCTCTTGTATTTTGCAAAAATATATACAAACCAAATCTGAGAAGAATCAGTGCAATATTTTTGTTTTTTAATAGATTTAAGTGAAGATCGGGAAGCAGCCCTATATGGGGCCAAAGGGATCATTTTTGGACTACTCATTAATGGATGTAATGAACGCATTTAAACCCAATTTGAGTAAGATCTATATGACAATTTGGATCTTATGGCAATTTATGTCGATTTCATAGGGGTAATTTGTATGGGGGCTAGTTCTGAACATGGACCGATTCTCACCAATTTCAATAGCGATCATCCCATGGCCGATAAAAGCTTATATACCAAATTTCATCAAAATATATTCATATTTGTGACCTGCAGTTTGATTACAAGCTTTACATGGACACACAGACGGACGGACGGACGGACGGACATTGTTAAATCAACTCAAAAAATGATTCTGATTCGATCGGTATAATTAAAGATGGGTCTAGGTCAAATATTTTTGGTTGTTACAAACAGCAGCACAAAGTCATTATACCCAAACCACATAGTGGTATAGGGTATAAATATATATTACATTAATGTATTATTTACATATAAATATATATTATTATTTTTATTTATCGCTACTTCCTAAAGGGTAGATCAAGTATGTGAAATCTTTTTAGCCTATGTATTTCGTCACTGTCATCTAATAGGTTAATGGCTAAAACGTTTGAGTGATTGCTTAGTCTATCAAGATATCTTTCACTAAAATTGTTGATTTCGTCTTTTATTGTTGATATACCGAGATCCTTATGTATATTGGTGTTTTTAATATACCACGGCGCATCAGATATTAGTCGGAATGTTTTAGATTGATACCTTTGCAGAATTTCCACATTTGAATTGCTAGTAGTTCCCCATAGTTGCAAACCATAAGTCCAAACTGGCTTGAGAATGGTTTTATATAAAATAACTTTATTTTCCAGGCTTAATTCAGATTTCGATCCCAGCAGCCAGAGCATTTTTTTTGTTTTGATTTGTAAATGTTCCTTCTTTTTGTCAATATGTTTCCTCCATGTAAGTCTTCTGTCTAGATGCAGCCCCAGATACTTCACATTGTTACTTGTTGGAATAGAGGTTCCATTTAAAGTTAAGCTTGGGCAATCACCTTTCCTCAGCGTAAATGTAACGTGAACGGACTTTTCCGTGTTAACTCTAATGTTCCATTTTTGCAACCAACTTTGTATAAGATTCAGTTCATTTTGTACCTGTTCAGATGCTTCAACTTTTGACTCATATGATGCTAGTATAGCAGTGTCGTCAGCGTATGTTGCAATGGTTAATCCATCCACTGTTGGCATATCTGATGTAAAAATCGTATATAGTACTGGGCCCAATACACTGCCCTGTGGAATACCAGATTTAATTTGACCAAAATTTGAATAGCAATCGTTAACATTAACGAAAAACCATCTTTCATGAAGATATGATTTAAGCAATAGATAAAATGGAGCTGGGATCAGCTTTTTTAGTTTGTATAACAACCCAATATGCCATACTTTATCGAAAGCTTGTGGCACATCCAAGAACACAGCGGAACAATAAAATTTTTTTTCAAATGTATTTCTAATGACGTTGACAATCCGGTGACACTGTTCTGGCGTGCCGTGTTTATGCCTGAAACCAAACTGATAATCTGGAATAATATGCTGTTTTTCCAGTATAGGCAGTAATCTTTTTAGAAGAAGTCTTTCGAATATCTTGGAAAATGTTGGTAACAAACTTATTGGTCTATAGGACGAAACACAATTTTCAGGTTTATTTGGTTTGTTTATCATTATAATTTTTGCATATTTCCATTATGATGGGTAGTAGTTTAGTCTTAAAATAGAGTTAAACACTGTTGTAAGGAAAACATAGCCTTTTTTAGGTAAAGCCTTAACTACTGTAGAGTCAATACTGTCGTAACCTGGTGCTTTTTTCGAATTGAGTTCTTTTATAATATTTTTTACCTCAGAAGGAGTCACATGCTTAATACGACGATCCATTTGGCATGCTACATCAAGGAATTGTAATATTTCATGTCTATTTAAAGGACTATTTAAATCAAATGGTGATTTAAAGTTGCGATCGAATTCAGCATATGAATAGAAGTAAGAAAATTATATCCGATATTTTATAAAACTAATTGGATCGAGAAAATAAACCAAATTTGAGTGGCATTGTTATAAATTTATTGCCTGGCAATATGACAAAGTTAATATCGGGTACTATTTTTATATGGGGATTAGGTTTTGAAATGAACCGATCGAGTCCATATTTGGTAAAATCTCTTATTTTTCACGAAAATATACATAAACCAAATTTTAGAAAAACCGGTGCAATATTTTTGTTTATTGATAGATTCAAGTGGGCTAAGTCCAAACATGAATCCTTCTGTCATTCTACAGACAGACAGAGAGATGAACATCGCTAAATATATGGGGATTAGGTTTTGAAATGAACCGATCGAGTCCATATTTGGTAAAATCTCTTATTTTTCACGAAAATATACATAAACCAAATTTTAGAAAAACCGGTGCAATATTTTTGTTTATTGATAGATTCAAGTGGGCTAAGTCCAAACATGAATCCTTCTGTCATTCTACAGACAGACAGAGAGATGAACATCGCTAAATCGACTCAGAAAATTAATCTCAGAAAACGATTCTGCGTCGATCGGTATAACAAAAGGTGTAATTAAAACATCAGCATAAACTTATTATAGCCCCTGACCACAAAGTAGTGTAAGTTATAATTATTAGTGATTTACCAACCAAAACAAAAAGTTATGGAACAATAAAATATAAATATATGTATAAATTCGAATCTGGTTTCTTTTGGTAAAAAATTATAGTTTCCTTAGATATTTTAAAAATTGGTTATAGGTCCTACTAGACCGTTTTTAAAAAATTGTATTTTTCAGTTCAGTTCAGAAATGAATCAAATGTTTTTTTTTTGCAATAAAAGTTAAAAAAGTATATAGCAATTTTATTTTGTTACCATAAAGAGATCTTGGAAAAATTTTCAAAATGACAGCAGTTATTCAAGTGTTAAGTAGTATTTATGCATAAGTTAAACATATTTTGTTAAATGGTGTCATGAATAAGAAATTCATATTCAATGTATCAGCAGTGTTTCTTTTTGAACATCACCTTTGGTAATGTGGAAAATTTCATAGACTTTTTGGGTAACAGATATTGAATTTAAATTCGATCTAAATGGAGACTAAATGCGTAGAAGTACATTGAAAAACATAAACTTTTTTAAAATCATTAAATCTGACGTCAAAATCTTCAATTTCTACTCTGTAGTTTTCAAAGTAATCCGACATATTGGTAAAGAAATCAAAATTTTTTCAAGTTTATACATTTTAAATTCAATAGGAACATAACGTAACGTATTCGTATAAATTTCATATCCTTTGACAGAGACCAAAAATAGGTTGGCGTTCGACCTGTTGGCCATCCCTGCTATACATACACATTTGCCATTTCTACGTACAAACGTTCATTTCATCATCCATGTTCTGATAAAAAGAATTTCCATATGCATACCAAATTACTTTTTTGAGAATCAGTTAGTAATCTTGGATTTCGAAGCTCAACGATTCGGAAATTTTAAGACGACACAACGTCTTCGATGCCAAAGTGCTGTTCTCACATCAGTGGCAATTTGTTTTGCACAAATTCGTGCTGTCAAATAAAATTAATTCAGTATCCCAACTTTATGGTGCGTGTGTACTTCGTAAGCTAATTGTTAGTGTTCCCTGGCATGTAGAGAACACTTATTATACATTTCACGCATAATGGTGACTGTGTTAACACACAAACACACTCACATCGAATGAAGCAGTCAGGTCAGTAGACAGAGAATTGTGAAATAATTCAAAAGTATACTTTTCCCATCCAAAAGGTGTTGGAAGTTGCACAATAAATAAATAATTATGACGACAAAAGCAAAAATTAAACAAGTAAAAAAGTTATAGTCGGTCCAGTCCGACTCACAGTGGCGCCATTTAAGTTTTTTCGTTGCAAAAATCATAACTTTTGAACCAAATAAGATAATCAAAAAGATTAAAAAGCATGTGATAGATAATTGATCAACCTATGAAATGAGTGTTTGAAAAGGGTTCTACGACTTTCAGGTGCCTACTTATGGGTTAGCAAACTTGAACTTTGTGGAAAAATCAATTTTATGGGAAGTAAAATAAAATATTTTCTTTAAATATTTGATTTTTTATGTTTCTTTCTAAAGGCTTTTATGATTTAAAATTATTCCAGAAAAGATTTAAAAAAAATTTTTTTTTTCAATTTTAATTTATTTTTCAATTTTTTTGCAAAATATTGCTCACAATCCGTAAAAGAAGGTATATCTAAAAGACTAATAATTTCTGAACTATAATTATTTTCTAACTCTTTTCGTGCATGCCGCATTGATGAAATAAGTGGATGGGAAGATACTGTTAACATGTTGAAGGGGTGCTCATTTTGTCTGACCCTTGATGATTTGAAAGTGTTCAGCAATCTATATTTATACCCTATACCACTATGTGGCTAGGGTGTAATGACTTTGTTCTGCTGTTTGTAATTACCAAAAATATTTGACCTAGATCCATCTTTTATTATACCGATCGACTCAGAATCACTTTCTGAGTCGATTTAGCGATGTCCGTCCGCCCGTCTGTGTGTCCATGTAAACTTTGTAATCAAACTACAGATCGCAAATATGAATATATTTCGATGAAATTTGGTATATAAGCTTTTATCGGCCATAGGATGAACACTAAATTCGGTCCATGTTCAGACCTAGTCCCCATACAAATTACCCCTATGAAATCGACATAAATTGCCATAAGATCCAAATTGTCATATAGATCTCAGTGAAATTGGGTTTGTATGTGTTTATTACACCCATTAAATAGTAGTCCAAAAATAATGCCTAGAGGAAAATTCTTAGTCATAGGACCCATATAGAGCTGCTTCCCGATCTTCACTTAAATCTATTAAAAAACCAAATATATTGCACAGATTGTTCTCAAATTTGGTTTGTATATATTTTTTGACAATATAAGTGACTTTACTAAATATGGATAGGATGTGTGCATTTTTAGACCTAGTCCCCATATAAATATAGCATCCGATATAAATTTTTTTTATATCTGCAGCCAAAAAAAATTAATAACCAAGCCACTCAAAATTGGTTTATGCTTATTTTCTATATCGAATTAGTTGGACCGAAAGATAGGGTCTCTAAACCATAGTAAAGGGTATCGCGTAGTCGGTCTAGACCGACTATAATTTTCTTATTTGTTTTTATAACATTTATTTAGGGACTTCTGTACTTCTACAGAAAGCTCTCCAACTGGTAAAGTCTGATATTCAATTATATCTTTGTCATGCGACAATATTTTATGAACTGTCGGGGTCAACTTTCTCTGTGGATATAATTCTGCTAAAAGTGATGAGTTTTCAAAGCATATTCTCCATATGTTTCAGAATAACCTAACGACTGGATTGTTTATTCCAGTGATTCGAGTTACAGCCTCATCATTTTCATAAAATCTTTTCGAAGTGTTTCCGTCGTTTGAGTTTCCGTATCCGTAGTTGGGGAATAAAAATAAGAATGGGCATTACAGAATGAAAAACAAAAATCATATATCTTAACAATAACGAACGAAACAATAACAATAAGAATGGGTTTTCACGGTTATACATATGTCACAAATTGTAAAATAGATTTATTCAATGTTTTGTAGGAGCACATGAAATTTTTATTTTTGCAACCTCACTTGTTCTACAGGCGCCACTGTGCGACTGTACGATACGTTAACCATGAGCTTGGGAATAGGGTTTTTGGTTCAACCTTACTAAGTGAGATCATTACTGGACATGCGAAATATGGCTACTTATTTGTTCCAAAAACATATACAAACAAAATTTAAGTAAAATATATTACTCGTATATACACTTGAAAGTCCTAATATATATTTAAGTGAATATCGGGAGGCTGTTTTATACGGCACTTTGATCGAGATATACTGTACAACAATCTGAATTTCAGTGCAATTCGTCAATACGTAAGTTCATATACATATTTAGATATTTTCATTTGCGACCAGTAGGTTGCGCACAAGCTTTTCAGACACACATCGTTAAATCGACTGAGAACGTGATTCTAAGCTTATAGCTATAATAAAAGGTAAGTCTATGACAAGCTTTTTTGCTAGTTACAAACAGCATCACAAACTCAATATAACCTTACTATATAGTATATGGTATAAAGTTAAAAAAAATGATATATTAGTAATATACATAAAACCACTCAACACACATTTGGAAATACATTCTATATTCATGTATATATATTCGTTAAATGGAAGCCCCAAGTCTTTTTGTAGTTGTTTCAGATTTGTTTTACCCATTTTAATTTGGAAAAATCATATTGATTTTCGATACATAAACCCTACACAATTATTAAAAATTAAATCTTATATATAAAAATGGAGTTATGTATGTTTGCTTGTCTGTTTGTTGGTTTGTGGTTTATAGGAGACTACACAACTGGACCGATCGTCTTGAATTTTTACAGTAGGTAACTGCCTATCCAGAAGGAAAAATAGGCTATATTTTTTTTGATTTTTCAAGTGGGCGTGGTAGGTAATTTTTAACATCTAATTTTAACATATAATATCTGGAGTGCTACGACAGCAAGAGTCCTGAAACTACATATGTACATGTACATATTAAAATAATTCGAAGAATTGCGGAAAAATGGGCGGGATCGGACCAATGGGCGTGGTACCCACCATACAAAGTAAATATTAAATGTCATATATCTAGAGTACTGTAATAGGTAAAGTCTTGAGACTTTGAGTGAGTTCATAAGTTATCAATGTTAGAACTCGAAAAATGGGCGGAATCCGATCAGTGGGCGTGATACCTCCCATACAAAGTAAATATATAATGTCATATATCTGAAGTACTGCAATAGCGAAAGCCTTGGAGCTTTGTCTGAGTTCATGAGTAATTAATGTGAGTAGTCCCATGAAAAAATGGGCGGGATTGGACCAGTGGCGTGGTGCGTCATACAAAGTAAGTATTTAGTACAATAATAGTTCTATAATAGTGAAGTCTTGCGACTTTGTTTAAGTTCATAAGTTATTAATATGAGTAGTTGCCCAAAAAATGGGCGGGATCAGACTAATGGGCGAGGCACCTCATATACAAAAAAATAGTTTTCTGCAAAACGTATTCCATGCTTTTTATTTCGTTAAGAGAGGTGTAGCGAAGCGCATCGGGTTACTGCTAGTCTTCTATAAAGAATTGACATTTTCTTAAAAATGAAGTGCAAAAAACTTGAATTTTTTTAAAGCGAGAACATCAAAAAGAAAAAATTTTTAAAAATTTTGGGAAAACACTCCATCACAAAAGTGTGTGTAAAACGCAGAAGTGAATACATTTTACGATGTTTTTTTTTAAACCATCAGTAAAAGTAGAACTTTCCAACGCATTTATTAGTCAGTCAGTATATCCGTAAAGTGGTTCTCGAGTTATAAAATGACGAATATAGGACAACTAATTTTTATATACTAGAGGACCCCTGCTGCTCCGCAGCATTATATTATATTATATTAATTTTTATCATATAATACAAAAATTTGCCAAGAGAAGTTAACGTACAGTAATGTCAAAATATGCCAAGAGAAGTTAACGTACAGTAAAAGTAAAGATAATTGTACACGCATAACTTTCCTCAAACCCAACGAATTGTTAATAGTTAATAGATCAAAAGAAGGAGCTTGATCCACTGAGTGTTCTTAGACCTATGTCAACAGCCTACGTTAATTAGAACTCTAGTTATAGAGGTTTGAGAGAAGAAAAATATTGAAAAAAATCTTGAATGCAAAGTTTATTCATAAATTCTTTTAATATATAAGATGTATATAGAATTAAATAAGCAGCTAGACTTTGCCAAAATAAAAATTATTGAAACATGGCAGTTTTAACAAATACAAAACAAACGTAGTTTTGCTTACACTTTGTTCCTTCCTGCAGTGTATATTTGTGTGCAGCAATATGGCGAAAATCTAAATTTTATTTTTTATTTGACCTTAGTGCATTTTTTGACAAAACAAGCGCAACTGTAACTGTAATCTTTCAAGTTACTTTGTGACATGAAGGAATTCCGATTTTTATACCCTATACCACTATGTGGTTTGGGTATAATGACTTTGTGTTGCTGTTTGTAACAACCAAAAATATTTGACCTAGACCCATTTTTTATTATACCGATTGAATCAGAATTGCTATATGATTCGATTTAACGATGTCCGTCCGTCCGTCCGTCCGTCTGTGTGTCCATCAAAATCTTGTAATCAAACTGCAGGTCGCAAATATGAATATATTTTGACGAAATTTGGTATTTGATCTTTTGTCGGCCATGGGATGAACGCTGTTGAAATTGGTGAGAATCGGCCCATGTTCAGACCTAGCCCCCATACAAATGACCCCTATAAAATCGACATAAATTTTCATAACATCCAAATTGTCATATAGATCTCAGCCAAATTGGGTTTGTATGTTTTCATTACATTCATTAATGAGTAGTCCAAAAACGGTCTCTATGGGACAACTCTTGGTCAAAGGCCCCATATAGAGCTGCTTCCCGATCTTCACTTAAATCTATCAAAAAACAAAAAATATTGCAATGATTCATCTCAAATTTTGTTTGTATATATTTTCGCAAAATACAAGAGACTTTACCAAATATGGTCAGGATCGGTCTATTTTTGGACCTAGTCCCCATATAGACATAGCATCCGATATGAACTTTTTCATATCTGCAGCCAAAAAAAATAATAAAAATGTCACTCAAATTTGGTTTATGCTTATTTTCTATATTTAGTTGGACCCAAGAGATAGGGTCTCTAAACGCATGGTATAGAGTATCGTATAGTCGGTCTATTTTAACAAACACGGGAAAGGTGACTGCATAACAGATTCTTCATTTTTGTTGACAATTTTCGTTAGATTTTCAAAGAATTTATTATTAGTTTGTGCTTTTTACTACAAAATGTTCGTAACTTTTAATTTACTTTTTATTAAATATTATAAATATTTTACGTATAAGCTAAAGCAAAAAACAACAAAAAATATGAAATTTACATTCCATGTAGGCATCTTGTTCAACTTGTACTTCTGAAAAATTTTATTTCTTTTTTGCTTTTTTAAATTGATTTTGTTGGGCCTTTACACTTATCGATAGCATTTTATTTTGGACAATGGAAGCAGGAACGTTTTCTTCTAAAACCTTATCTGATATGTCCATTTTATGCGATGTCATGTAATCGTCGAATCAATTTTTTTCTAAAACGTGAGTTAAATATTTAAAATTTTGTTTCTTAAGAATCAAATTAATATTAAAATTAGATTTAATGTTTGAATTAAAAACAAAAACAAGAGTGTTAAATTCGGCTGTGCCGAATCTTTGATACCCTCCACCAAGGTTTTACGTTCACATTAATATCTGGACTTCTTAATACTAAATTATTACAACAAATACTCTAAATTTTCAGCATTTTATAAAGGTGTCTACATATTTTAGGACATATATTGGCGCAATGATGCCTGATTTATCCCATTTCAAATGCTAGCCTGATCCAGATAATTACAAACAATATTATTCTAAGTTTAACCAGGTAAATGGTTTATTATGTTAATTTTTTTTATATTATAGTAAATCGTATTAAGTCTAGTAATAAGAACAAAAATTATGTACAACATTTGTGTATATCTTCTAAAATTTTTGATCTTGTGAATAATCGAACACAGGGTTTGATTTAGTTTTATATACATCACTATTTTGCTTTAACTGTTTTGATATTTATTTCTGCAACAATTTGTTTTTCTTAAAAACATCTTATAAAATGTTCATTTAAGTGCTGAAAATGTTTAGGGGTCTGCAAATTTTTCTCGGAATATAAAGATGCATTTTATTTTTTACAATCCTTTTTAATTTACTAAAACTTTTAGCATAGAGCAGGGGTTGGCAACCTTTTGAGTGGGAAGAGTTAAAAATTACAATATACAAAATTTCAAAGTTTTTAAAGAGCCAGAAAATTTTTTCTTGCAAACAATAAATAGTACTAGCATAAATAAAGTTTTTTCATAAAAAAATATAAATCTTAATAAGGAAAATATCATATATAAGTAGCAAATAAATTCAACGGGAGCGTTGGCTTTGCATGGCTTTAGAAAGTTTGGAAAGATTTGGCTCATAACTTGTCGTAACGGTTCTAAATTTTCATTTGTGAGTTGGCCTCAACTCGCGGCATTTATTTTAAAGATGTCCACTTTTGTTGCGTTACGAAATTACATTTCTAAACCTCTTACTCGTCCATCTTTCTTTTCAACTCTGTAAATTTTCCACTCCACAAAGCTTTACTTTTTAAATCGATCAATTGCATTTCTAGAGATCCAGCATTAATTCCAAATGGTTCAATGTGGATTTCGTTACTATTTATGTTGAGAGAATTTACTATGAAAGCTAAAGTGTTTTTGCTGATTTTGAATTTCTCAAATCTGTCAGCAAATTTATCTATAATTTCTTTATAACTGTGCTGAACTTATTGGGGTTAACAGATGTACTGGTTTTATCGCGATATTGCTCTGCTATCTTAAGAATGTATTTATTTCATTCAAGCACAAACCAAAACGTTTCGACACCTTACCTTTGGAAAGCCATCGCACTTTACTTTGAAGAAGAAGGTCGGAATACTGAGTCTCCATTTCGTTTAAGAATTCTTTAAACTGACGATGGTAGTGCTTTTGACAAGATGCTGTTAACAATCTTGATTACCAAGTTCATGAACTTAACTATTTTGGTCGGAAATGTTTGGGCTCATAGCGCTTCTCGCTGTATTATGCAGTGAAACGTAAGAATATCGTGGTTTATTTTGCTCTGAAGAGTCGTTGTTGCTCTTTATTTTTTTCTGTCATACTTCTGTCATCAGTTGATATTTAAATGATTATATTTAAATCGATCTTATTGTTTTCAAGACATTTTTGCACGGCATTCGCTATATCTTCCCCTCTAGTTTGTCCGAGAGCGGTAGCAAAAAGGGCAACTTGTGCCGTGTTGTGCCAGAAGAAAGTTGAATACCTTTTTTTTTATAAAATAAATAATATTTGCGTGTGGAACTAAACAGCCACAGCTACACATCCAAAGAGCCGCATGTGGCTCACGAGCCGCAGGTTGCCAAACCCTGGCATTGGGCTCATTTATGAATCCGCATAGACCAACTTTGAACTCTTACTTGCTTTTATTGTATTAAATCTATCTTTCTGTCTCTAAATTAATTCAGATACAAATGTTTAACAATTTTTTTTAAGTTAATATCTGAGCATTTTACTGATACGAGACAAAACTAAAACTGCGAAAAATTTTAGTCAAAACTATTTTGATTGTATTTGTTAAATATCGCATTTTTTTTTCAAAATATGATCCTTAAGTTTGACTTTGGTATTCTAATGCCGGCTGCGTTAAAAAAGTGTTTCTCTTTGGTCTCTTATGAAGGGATCTTTACAGTTTTTCTACTCCAATAATAAAAAAAAATAATAAAATTTTTCAGATAGAAGTTAATTCTTTGTATGAAAAAACTATCATTGTTAAAAAAAAACATAAACAATCTCTAATATTAATAGGCTAGGCGATTTCTTGTGACCGATGTTTTGTTCTACCGTTTATCTCGATTTTGACCAAATGTATATTATTTGAAAAGCATTTCTTTTTAGCCGTTTTGCGGATTTACAGATTTTGATATTTTGTCTTTTATTTTGAGAAAATTGCATTTAAAGTTGCTACTAACACATACATAAAATTATACAATGCTATGTGTGTATTTATTAAATTTGTCAATGCGTTTGTAATAAAAATGAGTTTCTTTTTTGTGTTGATTTGTGAATTGGCTATAATTTATTTAATGAAAAAATAAAATTTCCTAGAATTTGCACTGGAATTTCGAGGGCTGGAATCTGCTAGTATAATGTTAATAGGCTAGGTGATTTCTTATTACCGATGTTTAGTTCTACCGTTTTATCCCGATTTGGACCAACCGTATATTGTTTGAAAGGTATTTCTTTTTAGCTGTTCACCAGGTTTACAGATTTTTTAATTTTTACATTTTTTATGAGTAAATTGCATTTTAAGTTGTTACCAACACATACATAAAATTATCGTATGCTATGTGTGTGTTTATTAAATTTGTTAATGTGTTTGTTAATGAGTTTATTATCATTCACAATTATAATAAACCAAAGTTGGTTTCTGAATTCGCTAAGGTTAGAAATAAAATTGCCTAGAAATCGCACTCGAATTTTTGGCGCTGGAATCTGCTAGTTATAAAAATACTGTTAAAAAAAAACAATTAAATTTAAATTCAAGTGGTATTAGCGACTCCGCTTCATTAGAAGCGTTTAAACAGAAGAAAAAAAAATGATTTCCCATTTTTCATCCCACATGATTGCTTCATTTTTATTAAAAATCTGTTAAAAAAGACATAAGCTTTAATAAAATAAATTAATTGTGCGTTGTTGCAAATATTCTCTGTGTATTTATTAAAAACCAATGTAAGAATTTCAAAAGGCAATGCGGCATAGACTGCTTTGTTCAAAAGCTTTCATAAGACTGAATGAAATTGTTGCTTACAATTAAGGCCTAGTTAGCCACCCGTAACCGTAACCAAACGTGTCAGCTGTTTTTTTCTGTTACATGAAAAGCATTTAGAGCAGTTACCGAACTCAACTGTCACGTAAACGGAACGTTCCAATCTGTTGAAAATAGATTTTAGTTACGTTTGTACGTGACATTTTTGAACAGCTGATAAAGTTTGGTTAATTTTACACAGCAACATGGTGGTTCGTTTTTTACGTTCTATAATTGCACTAAATGCTAACGTGACATTTACGGTACGGATACATTTTAGCAAGGTGTGGCTAACTAGGCCTTTACTCTTTGGTGAGTATTTTCGTTTTCGTTCGGCTGTATACATATAAGAAGCCGATTAGAGTTCGGCTCCCTGGTGCCGATATGGATATGTATGTGTGTAAAGAAAAATTTACATATTCCAGTCATCATTTCGAAGATTGTTTTAACAAAAATCACCTTACTGTATCTTCTTCGAAAACTTTTGATGATTAAAAACTGTTTAATCACATGCGGTATTAGAAAAGGACTCGAAAATGATTTTTGCTTACGCTTAAAAAATGATCTATAGAAAAATTACATTAAATACGACTCAAAAATTGGTCGAAAGTGATCAGAAAAGCAGGTAAAAGAGAATCTCAAGAAGAGTCGCGGGTAAGGTAATGTTTTCTCCCTTGTGATCGGCAAAAACGCGCATTTATGACTGTTTTAATAGCGCAGATGAGTCAAAAAAGACTCCACATGATCATTTATTTCATAAAATGGTTACTGGGAAATTAGTCACTATCTGTATATCTTTCTATAGAAACGGATTTTGTAAGTAAACAAATTTACACACAATTTAAATTTTATTTCGTTCGTAATGATACGATCACTTCCCTACCGGCAACTCAACTAACTTTTAACACACTTATATCTAACTGTTACGCAACTAGTGGCGGTTGATACTTGGATTACTTTCAATGAAGCAAATTGGCTATTTTAACATTGTCCGACTCTGCATGACTTTTCAACAAACTTAAAGTTACCTAATTTATAGTTAGCTACAAACTAATTATATTTTATATATTATAGTTGGCTATGAACTATAATATAAATTAAAAATTCAACAAAATTTAGTATTAAGTTTATCAAATTGTTTACTTTTTCAAATATTTTGTTTACATTTGTTATAAAAAATAGTGAAAAATGAAGATATTGATGAAACGGTAAACTCAGTGGAAGTGTATAAGTGTATTCGGAAAAGCCGAATTTGACAATTTTACTTTTTTTCTTTTAAATGCATTCAGCATGGATAAGCCGTTTTTTAACAAATCTTAGAGCATCTCTGATATTCTTTTCCACCCCATTACAGCCAACAGGCATCTATTTAAAATATAATTGTCCTATATTATATGAAATGAATATGTTTTTAATATATAGGTTGCCCGTTAAAACTTGGAAGAAAACTTTGAGGCCCCTTAGTCTCTTCTTTCCATGGATTCCACCCATATTAATTTCAAAACCCTCGCAGTTCTTCCTTCCTTGATATCTGTAAAATCATTATTTGTTAGAGCAAATTATGTAAATTTTTAGTTAATACTTACATTGAGAAACTGCTTTGAATCTTAGCTTGGTGACAAGATTGAAATTTGGAAACAACATCTATACGTGTAAGTTTATTATTATTATTATATTTTGAATTTTATGTTTTGCAACGGTGTAAGAGTGGCACTAAAAGGAATTGATAACCACTTGAAAGTTCTGCAAACTTCAACTTTGACACTGCAAATCGACAGAGGAGCAGGTGGCTTCAACTAGATTATTTGAAATTAATTTATTTGAATAAACTTTTTTTTCTATTTTAAAAAGTCTTCTTAAATATCTTTTGCTGGTACCACTCATACTAGTTTTAATAATTAAAATTTAAAAGTAATTATAATATTTCACTCTTACACACCTTATTAACTGCACGAATGAGCACTGATTTTTGTAATGAACAAACGAAAATGAAAAATATGTAAATCAAATCCAAAGCAGACAAGAAAATGTCAAAAACAAGTGCAAATTCACTAAACAAATGTCAACAAATAGGTATGTAAGCTTCTATTTTGGGAAAGCACACAATATGCAAGCATCTCTTTTGGGGGAAGTTCTGCATTACATTGTAGTTAGCTTATAGTTAGGTCATAAAAGTTAACTAAAATTGTGTTTTTTCGTAGTCGACTACTAATTTGCTTATAGGGTTTGTTTACTAGCTAGCAGTTAAATAAGAAAATAATATTATACTACAGCGTAATGATGAAGTGTACTTCTCAATTAGTTTATTTTTAATGTGCCATAAGAAGTTCGGTTTGTGTTAAAAAAAAGCATGAATCCCACGGAGAGGCTTGATTATTGCACTTGATTGCTGATCTGAGCTCCGCGACTATTTCTAATGTGAATAACTCGTGAATAAATATAAATATAACATTAAATATAAATTTTAAAAATGTATTAGAATTAAGGCGAACTAAACATTTGCCTTTTTCGAGTTTTAGTGTTGTTTTAACATCAGTGACCCAAATCTGACAAAAAAAAAGTAGTTTGTTTTAAACACCAATTTTTTTATAGGGAAAATATTTTACGCTTCACTACTACTTTTGAATGCAAGTATGTAAAGTTTATATACTGTACTAAAAATGCAACCATTAAAATCATAC
The DNA here is from genome assembly GCA_963682025.1 of Cordilura impudica. Lineage (NCBI taxonomy): Eukaryota > Metazoa > Arthropoda > Insecta > Diptera > Scathophagidae > Cordilura > Cordilura impudica. The sequence goes on along the minus strand of CAVMKG010000178.1, from coordinate 37,193 downwards.
TAACTTAAAATATAAATTTTAAAAATGTATTATAATTAAGGCGAACTAAACATTTGCCTTTGTTTATTTTGTTTGGGATCCAAAATTGTCTAAATTTCGACGCGAATATTTTTCGAGTTTTAGTGCTTTTTTAACATCAGTGACCCAAATCTGAAAAAAAAGTAGTTTTTTTTAAACACCAATTTTTTTACAGGGTAACTATTTTATGCTTCACTACTACTTTTGGGTGCAAGTATGTAAAGTTTATATAATGTACTAAAAATACAACCATTAAAATCATACTATATACTGCAACTCTAAAAATTGCAGAATTTTGTTTAAATAAAATAATATACCGATTTATTTTTATTATGTGCTTATTGTGGATATACATTAGGGCGGCTCGATTTAAAAATCGCCCAAGTGACAAGGAAAATCGTATTCTAGGGATCAAAATAAAAACTTTGCCCGAGGAACCATACCTCTAAAACGAATTCTGATGGCCCGACTTTTGACCTGTCTGTCTGTCTGTCTCACTTTGACCCATTTAGAGTGCCCCAATCGAGTCCAAATCTATGATCGATCCCCACTAACTTTGGAGGGCTGACCCACCTATGCCAGTTGCATACCCCCTGGAAACCCCTTGAGAGTTCCCCGTACAAACATTTCAAATAATCACCATTTTTTGTTTACAATTGGGCTGACTATGATTTAATATTAAAATTAACACTTATACGTATACGTATCTTCTACTCTGCTTAAATAATAATCATACTCCTTGACTATGTTATGTTATTCAAAAAGATCGATTGGATGAGGGTAAATAACTTTTAGATCACTCCGTGACTCTGCGTGACCACCCCAAAATTAATCTGTAGTTACAACAAGACTATGGGCTAAGTTTCAGGATAATTGCGTGAGGGGGATTGGGGTTTCCCCATGGCAGACAGACAGACAGACAGACATGTAAAAAGTCGGGACATCAGAATTCGTTATAGAGTTATGGTTCCTTGGGCAAAGTTTCTTATTTTGATCCCTAGAATATGATTTTCCTTGTCACTTGAACAATTTTTTTTTTCTCCCTACAAATCGACCCGCCCTACTATACATATATGGAATATATGTATACTGTTTAGAGTATTTTGATATTTGCAACAGTAGTATGTATCTATTTCTAACATTTTGTGATGTTAATAAAAGTCGCAGAATATTGATTTTATATACATATTTTTTATTTATTAATATACTATATGTATATATATCTAAATAATACAACATCTAAAGTTATTGATGTTTTTTTTTTAATAAATTAATACATATGAAAAATATAAAAAAGTTTAAGTTATATGAACATATTACGCAAAGAAAAACTTTGGTAAATTTACATTGTTAATTTTTTATTAATAACTACGTAGTTTAGCATTATTTGCTTTTGATATAGGTGAATTTTTATAATATTGCCACAACGACCACAAAAACAGCAAGTACAACTATGATAAAAATACAAAATTTAGAACAACAATTCAGAAAAACATCCTATTTTTATTTTTTTTACCTTTTCAGTGATTTCTCGGAACATATGAAACCGATTGTCATGATGTTGGTGAATCATTCTCTTTGAAATAAAGCGTCCTCGTTGTCCCATTGAGGGCGTAATCGTGACAAGAACGTCATAGACAATTCATATTTTTTCAAGACTTTTTTACTTCTTCGTCAATTCTCGGGACCTCATTAACCGATTTGGACGATTTTAAATTACAAACTTCTCCGACTCTAAACGTATATGGACATATTTATAAAAACAGTGATAATTATTCTGTGGGAAATTGATGCAAGTGAATCAACATAACTTTATTTTTTGAAATATTTTATTTTTATCATTTGTTTTAATAATAAACAAAATACTATAAAATCGGAAACTTAAAATAGCAAAACTTCGATTAAAATAACAAAATTTAAAATAGAAAATCTAAAATAAAATATAAATCTGAATTTGTCTTTAGAAATATGATAGCCTAAATAATATCTGGCTTCATTGATGCTCTCAAATCGGATCTAATGAATCTGAATGCCGAAACTAATAATTTTGTGGACAATTGTGTCGGTGGACTTTCCGTGGCGATAAGGGCAGCATCGTAAATAAACTCAGGGTACTTGGAATGGCATCATTTATTTCTAAATTTTAAGAAAGGTAAAATTTCCCTACCTCCTTTAATAACCAAAACGTCTATTTTTAATTTAGCTAAGAGTGTTGGAACTTCTGCGCTTCCACTACTTTCTACTAAACTTAAGTGACCACAGTTGGACTGCTCCTCTAAATATTTTTCAAAATAATAATATATATGGGGGTTTCATGCCAACTGAACCAACTTTTGAAACCGATGTCTTCCGATCGGGATGAAATTTGCACCAAGGTTAGTCCTATTGGTTAGTAGTTTAGGCACCATTTTTCAACAAGATCGGTCAAGATCCCTCTGAGTTATAGGGGATCAAAATTTGACATTTTGGCCAAACAGGTGTTTTTTCTCATCCATGTAACTTATTACCTATTGTTCTTAGAAAATTTTCTCCCAAATAGTTTACATAGCTATTTCTTCAATATTTCGGAAAAAATTCTTTAAAAAAAAATTTTTTTTTAGACTTTTTTTTTACTAAATCAAAGCATTTTTTGCCTTTTTTTCAAAAAGAGCATTTTTTTTTTTTTTTTAAGAAAGCTTAGGATTTTTCCTTAAAGAGCTTTTCGGTCGCTTAGTGGGATGGGAGTGGGATATCTATCAAAATAAATGTTTTGTAACTCAAGACAACGGTTTTTCAATTTTTCACAAATGCACTATTTTGAATTTTTTCCTATTTGTGTGAAAAACCTTTCAAATAAAATTTATACTGAGAAACTAACTTTTCCGAAGGCATGTAACATACCTTTATAACATAACAGAAGAGAATGGTTCTCTGTAACCTGGATGTTAAAATTGGCTTCACAAAATTTACCCAAATGAGGCCAAAACATTGCGTTTTGGCAGGAAGCAACGGAACACACACAGTATGCGTTTGCATTTACCATGAAAATGTTAAACTGATGTTGAGAGAAATCCACTTAAAGTATTTAACAGATGATTCGGAAGAAGATTTACACGATTACCGTGATTGCCTTAAATTGACTATGTGTCCTAATGCAACAACTTCTTGCCACTTAGGTGAATGTACCAATTGCCCGAAAACCACATTCATCAAAGAAAATTTAATCAACTCTTTAGATCGAGAATATATAGAGGAGGTCAAATTTGATTCTTGGATTCAGACTGACATATCGTCATATGAAATCCAAAAAGCCCTAAGTTACATTCACAAAATTTTACAGGAGAAGCAAAAAACTTTATTAAATGAAAAATAAACAAAATTTGTTCAACATTTTTTCAGGCTAAACTTATTTTTTATTATCGAATTAGTATTTAAAAAAAAAATTAAATTTTTCTATTATTTACAGAGTTATGAAACTTAGGGCTTTGAGTATTAGTTTTTCTGAAATCCAAAAGGGCGTTAGTCAAATAAAAAAATGGTTTCGTTAATTTTTAGCCAATGTTTTCTTATTTCCTAAATTAAATGGAATAAATATTAAATGTCTTATTATTTTTAACTATTATATTTAAAAATATAAAACAACAGCAATTGACAAAAAAAAAAAAAACAAAATTTTAAATAAAAGAAAATTCACACGAAAAAAAGAATATTATACAATGTTTTTTTTTTTTTTTTGCTAATTTTCATAGGTAAATTAGTATAAAACATGGCAATCTTCTGGTATAAAGGATTTAAGATCCTTAAGATGTTCCCACTTTTTTTTTTTAAATATTTAATCTGTAAGTATATAATGGAGCAGGTTCGCTGCCAATACTATTTTTTGCACTTCGCTGTGGAAGAATTGCATATTCCTCTTTAATATTTGTTTTAAAATAAATCGTTTTAAAATGAATCATATCCCAATGCTCGAATCCTGTTGACGGTGGGATCTCCAGCTTTTTTTCCTGTAGAATATTTTTATTGTATTGGCAAGTCATTAATATTTATTATAAAAATTTTACCTGGACGAATAGAAGAGTAAAGCTTAGGAAGAGAATCATAATCCAGAAAAAACGTATGAGTAAGGTGATTGGTGTTGAGTGGAAATGGAGACTTTCGAGATTCCTCAACATATTTAACGAATTCAGATGGAAGATTAATTTTTTTATTATTAATTTTTCTTTGGATAAGTGAATGTGTTGAATCACATTCCATTTGGGTGTGTCCAACTATTAAATATTTATGCTCTATTGTTATGGATTTTTCAATACATAAGGATATCAATGCGTTTGACAATACGACATTGCGATTTTGATAAAAACAGCCATCAGAACATATTCTAATATTGTGAATATCTGGTGACTGAAGTAAACAATTTTTTAAGTGTTTTATGATACATGTGTTGAAAGTAGACGCTACAAGATTCCCTTCCGATTCATCCCAGATATAAAATAAACTCATCCAACAGTGCATAATATGCATAATATGCACTGTTGGACACTCGTGTGTCGAGTGTCGTGTTTTTGATGGTGGCCACTGGCCTTTAGATTATTAGAAACACAAGAAAAGAAAAATAACGGCTTATAAAAAAACAAAAAAATGCATTTCTTCTCTTGTGTTTGTTATATATTTTTCTTCTTAAGGCGTAAGTTACCTTTTTGGTTTGTGATTTTTTTGCGCTTGCACTTAGGGCTTTTAGAATTTTATTAATAAAATCGTCGATTTTAGTCGTAAGAGTGTAAAATTTTGCAGGAACATGTATTTTGATATGGTTCATCATAATCAATCAAAAAGTCGATTTTGATTTTTTTGTAACTTAGGGCTTTTTGGATTTCATATGACGATATGCACATTGAAAACAATCATTTTAAATTTGGAGGATTTTGTGGAAAAATGTTTACAGGATTGCTAAACTTGAGAACCCATGACTTTTTAGTCACAGAGCAATGGTCATTCTTCAAGGATTTGAATATACATTTGAAGTCTGGTGAATTCGTTATTTCATATGATTTCGCAGAAAACTATAAATATGTTCTTCAGGATGCCATACAAGCATTCCACTTCAATAACGACCAAGCAACTATATTCACAGTAGTTATTTACTACATGAAAGATGAAAAACTGGAACACAAAGGTATGGCAATCATATCCGACGATTTAAAACATGATACCGGTGCAGTTTATGAGTACCAGAAGATAATACTAAAATATCTAAAATCTAAATTTACAGTAAAGAAGGTATACTACGTTTCGGACGGAGCTCGTCAACATTTTAAAAACAAAAGTAGCTTCGCAAATCTTATGGCTCATGAAAAAGATTTTGGAATGCCAGCTGAGTGGCATTTTCATCCTACTGCTCATGGTAAAGGAGCATGTGATGGTATTGGAGCAAACCTTAAAAGAAATGCAGCGAAGTATAGCCTCCAGCGTTCTCATCAAGATCGCATCTTAGATGCGACTGCTTTATTCCATTGGACAAAGAATTATTGTAAAGAACCTAAAATAGTTTTTAGTAGCAAAGAGGATCATCAGGAAACATTGAAAACACTGAACAGCAGATTCGATGCTGCGGTAACAATCGATGGCACCGCTCAATACCATTCTTTTATACCGCTTGTCGATGGAAGACTCAAGTTGCAAAAGTTTTCTGCCTCTATTCAATGCGATTTCTTTCCAAAGCCAACAAATAAACCAGCAGCGAAATCAACAGCTGAACCTAGTAACGCCAAGAAAGGATTGACAAAAAAACGCAGTAAATAAAGGCGACAAAAAAGCTGGATGAAAGACTGGGTATTTAAAAATTTACAAGACTTAAATACTTCATCACCTACAATAAATTAAGTATAAAAATAGTTATGATATAAATGGATCTCATGTAAGTAATATTAAATTTTATTAAATTATTTATCTTTTTATTTTTAATATTACTATTATTATATATTAATTTAATTATTATTACAAATAAATAAAAATAATGATTTTTCAACATTTCTATAGAAAAAAAGTGATTTTTTTCCAGAGGTTGACATATTCTGGGTATTACAGTATCGAGGGTATGAAATTTTAGTTAGGTATGTTATTTACCTTTGGAAAGGTTAATTTGTCTAGTTTCTCAGCATAAGTTTTATTTGTAAGGTTTTATACACAAATAGGAAAAAATTCAAAATAGTGCATTTGTGAAAAATTTAAAAACCGTTGGCAAAAAATGCTTTGATTTAGCAAAAAAAAAAAATTCTAAAAAAAAATTTTTTTTTAAAGTATTTTTTTCCGAAATATTGAAGAAATAGCTATCTAAACTATTTGGGAAAAAATTTTCAATGAACAATATGTAATAAGTTACATGGATGAGAAAAAACACCTGTTTGGCCAAAATGTCAAATTTTGATCCCCTCTAACTCAGAGAGATCTTGAACGATCTTATAGAAAAATTGTATCTAAACTACTATTCAATAGGACTAACCTTGAAGCAAATTTCATCCTGATCGGAAGACATCGGTTTCAAAAGTTGGTGCACTTGACATGAAACCCCCCATATATATAAATTTTTTTTATTATATTAAATATTTGGATTTCAAATTAATTATCTCTGTGCTAATACCTACTCACATGAAACTTAAAGTCCATTTTGTACTTCAGTTTTCAATGTTATTGTTTTTTTAGTAAGAAATTAACTAAAACATCAGAGTTACAATGTATAATATGAAATGTAATTTTTCATAATACAAACAAATCAATTTTAGTTTTAAATTCAAATTTAATTAAATTAACCACAAACCTTAGAAAACCCCAAACTTCTATTTTCAATTTTGATGGGGTGGTATAGGTATTGAGGAATCGGATACTCTTGATTTTCTAGGCATGAGAATTCAATGTGATGTTCGTTGGAACGAGCATGTTTTTCAAGTGTCGAAAGAAGCATTCAAGTGTCTTGTTTTTCTAAAGCGGTGTAAAAATTATTTCACTCCTTCTGATCTCCTTAAAATCTATACCACTTACATCCGACCAAAAATGGAATACAACTCCCATATATGGGCAGGAACTTCGAAGTCTATTTTGGAGCTACTGGACCGTGTGCAAAGGAGGGCGTTGGCGCTCATCAATGACAGTAGGGTATCCAACTCTATTGATTCATTGGAACACCGTCGGAATGTGGGTTGTGTAGCAATGTTCTATAGATATTACCATGGTAAATGTTCTTCTGAGATAAGCGAACTTATTCCAAGTGCCCGAGTTTCGGTTCGCTCTACCCGCTTCTCTAGTAGATCACATCCGTTTGTAATCTATTGTCCAGTTGACCGCACAACGCATTACAGAGAGAATTCGTATATCAGTCAAAATCAACACTGCACTGCATTTGTAGGGGGTATTCGCTGAGTGTTGGTTAATATAAAAAAAAATAAATAACCGAGTTTAGGTTCTGAAAATGCAATTTAGACTCTTGCCCGCACTAATAAATAAAATACCAAAAATAATTTAAATTATGACTCACTTTTATTTAATTTAGGAACTTGGATGAACTAACTCTCGTAGAATAAATTAAAATCTACTTATTCGTAGTGATCTGTAAAATATTACGTCGCTAATTTCGAAGAATTTTTATTATGGCAAATTTTAAAAAAATTCTTTGAGTTTTTCATGCACGTGCAATAACGAAATATTTTGGAGTCGGCGTTCTCAGTTCTTGTAACACTCCGACTCCGGTACAAACATCGCGACTCCGACTCCACAACTCCAACTCCACAGCCCTGCTTTAAATTATTATAAATACATAGTGGTGCATTTCGTTTATTCAAGTAGAGCGTTTGTTCCAATTTTTACAATTAAAAACCTTCTATGAAAAAAGATTTTTTTGATGATAATAATAACCAAATACAGAAGCTCTAGATAATTGGTCAAGGTATTTCTCAATTATTATTTTTATATATATTTTTATTTGCGATAACTGGATCATGCTTTTTATGTGTATCACTAAAAATTTTTATATAGCTTATTTTTGGAATTATTATTTATATCTAATAAACATACAATAACCTATTTTATAAAGATACGGATTACAATCTTGATTTAAGTCAATCTCATGGGTGTCATATTTATTCGACTATCCCACTTACATATATATTAACTTAAGAAATCTTAAAAACTGTGACAATCAATTATTTGTGTTAAAAAATGCTTGAAAGTTAAAAAAATCCCCACATTTCGCCCTATACCGCTCTGCGATCACGGTATTTTGAGTTTGTTCTGATATTTATAACTACCCAAAATATCTGACGTAGACCATCCTGTTATTATACCGATTCACTCAGAATCTTTCTCTGAATAGATTTCGCTATGTCCGTCTGTCCGTCCGTCTGTCTGTTAGTCTATCTGTAAGAGTATGTTCATGCCAACCGTATAATCAAACTACAGGTCGCAAATATAAATAGGACAATCGCTCTTGAAATTCGTAAAAATCGCTTCATGTTCAGATCAACTCCCCCATACAAATGATACATATGTGATTGACTTAAACTGTTCAGAAATTTTAGTGTATATGTGTTTCTTATACCCGTTAAAAGTCCTATGGCCTTTAGTCATAGTCCTCATATTGCTCAATTGATCACACTTCACATAATCCATTTCATGGTAAGTAATATTTGTTTACATCCATTGAATTGTTTTTCTAGAATTTTGGTAAGGAGCATTATCATGTTGAAGTGTTACGACTTGCAAGTTTAAAACGCCGTAAATTTTATAAAGTGTTACAGATAGCGCATTTCCAAATATATTTGTATATATTTCGAACTTCATCCGATATTCGCAAATCGATATTTCATAAATGACACCAGCCCCTCTACATCGCTAGAACTCCTTCGTGTTTGAATCTGAATCCTGAAGACGTCTCCACTCGGTTCTAAAATAACTTGTTTTCTGGTGCCTTCGGGCATGACTTCTCTGAGCGTCGAATATCACAACTTACTCGCGTGTAACATATCACAAATCAAATTCCGGTCTTCAACGTAATTCGTTTCCGCGAACATATCTTTCTGAAATTATGTGTCCTTCACACGATCGGGAACAGTTGACCATATTTTAAATTACTTTCTGACTTTTGTCTTTCTCATATAAAAATTACGTGTTGCGCTGTAGATCGATAACTCCATTTTGCTTATCCATATCCACTATTCACAATACACGTAGAATATTAGTTCATTTAATTAGTGAGGAATTTCATAATATCAACAATGGAGGGTTTACAAAATAAGATAGTATAGTATGCTATAGTGTCTCATACTTTCGGCCAAAACTAATATTATCGATTGTATTTCAGATACGAATTGTTTTTCTCAATTAATTTCTAATATACGAATGGATGGTTTCTCGAATACAACTGAGAGGCTCTGATATTTAATTTAAAATATGTGAGTTAATATTGATAAGCTTTGAAATACATTTACAATTTTTGTAATATAAATTATATTTTCTAAAATTTAAATCCCTATATATCTTTCGATATCATCCCAGCAAAAACTTTCATATCGAAATAATATTGCGCATAATGAAAAAACTGAACTCTTTACTGGTTATAATTTGATATATTTCTGAATTATAATTTCTCGCAATGACACAAACAGGAAGTAATTGTTACTAAAAATATAATTTTAAAAAAATTAATGATAAAGGGTTGGATAGGATTTGAACCAGCTGCATACTCTATACAATGAGTTATCGACCCATTCGCGGCGAACTTTCTTTAAAAGATACGTTGAAAATACTGTCACATTTTCAATTTAAGTGTATATTTCTTTTAAATAACTTATTGCTAAACAGTTATGCAGAAGATAATGTGTATACAATATTTTGTTTATCAATTATTTTAAAGTTATGCATGAGATAAGTAGTAATATATTATCAAGTAATGCAAATTATAACGTTATCGCACGTGTACCTCTAAAGTGAGTCAACTCAAAATGTTTCAATTTTCACTTTTTGCAAGAAAACGATACACAGTGGTCATATCTATCCACTGTAAAAATATTACATCGGTTTTTCTAGTCTTTTGCAAAAAAAAAACAAGTAAGAAAATTATAGTCGGTCTAGACCGACTATACGATACCCTTTACCAAGCGTTTAGAAACCCTATCTCTTAGGCCCAACTAACTGGACATAAAAAATAAGCAAAAACCAAATTTGAGTGGGATTTTTATTAATTTTTTTGGCTGCAGATATGAAAAAGTTCATATCGGATGCTATATCTATATGGGGACTAGGTCCAAAAATGGACCAATCCTGATCTTGTTTGGTAAAGTCTCTTGTATTTTGCAAAAATATATACAAACAAAATTTGAGAAGAATCAGTGCATTATTTTTGTTTTTAATAGATTTAAGTGAAGATCGGGAAGCAGTCTATATGGGGCCAAAGGCATCATTTTTGGACTACTCATTAATGGATGTAATGAACGCATACAAACCCAATTTGAGTAAGATCTATATGACAATTTGGATCTTATGGCAATTTATGTCGATTTCATAGGGGTAATTTGTATGGGGGCTAGGCCTGAACATGGACCGATTCCCACTATTTTCAACAGCGTTCATCCCATGGACGATAAAAGCTTATGTACCAAATTTCATCAAAATATATTCACATGTGCGACCTGTAGTTTGATTACAAGGTTTACATGGACACACAGACGGACGGACGGACGGACATTGTTAAATCAACTCAAAAAGTGATTCTGATTCGATCGGTATAATTAAAGATGGGTCTAGATCAAATATTTTTGGTTGTTACAAACAGCAGCACAAAGTAATTATACCCAAACCACATAGTGGTATAGGGTATAAATACAGTTGTAACCCTCTGTTATAAGAGAGTAGCTTCTTTAGAATCCGCTAAAATGACATATTTTGAGTTGCACCCAAAAACTTGTTATTTTTGATGATCACTGAAAAAATCGAAAAAACAACTACTGTTGTATACTTATTATTCGGTATTCTTTACAATGAAACAACCGTTTTAAAATTTTATAGTAAATATTAAAAAAAAAAGTTTTTTGCCTCTACTGAAAATTTGTAAATTTTGGGTTGACTCACTTTAGAAGTACAGGTGCGATATGTCCAAGTTTTCGGTGGAATATGTATTAGAGTACCGCGTGTTGATTACTCCCAAAAATTTTCATGAAAAACCTAAAAACATCAAAAATAATTACGTGAAAATTCTTAAGTCTTCGGGAAGCTTTTCATAATGCTTTGATACAAAATAAAAATTTTCATGAATCTCCTTTAAAAACAATAAAATATTTGACAAGAGGTGCCTCCAAAAGTTTTCTCAATATTATGGCTATAGCCGAAATACTATAAGCATCATCAAGAAATGTGTCTAGGGTTACGTCCAGTGGGTATAACGACCATTGATTAAAGTTGCCTTTTTTGCTTACATTAACAAATTAAGAAAATTTTACATAGTGGTAAAATCCAAATTAATACAAAAAAATTATAACTATATTTTAACATTGCTTAAAAATGGGATATATGTAAAATTTTTTACTTGGGAATGTGGGAAAGACAAATTATTTTGCAATTGGTAGGTTTATTTAAATAGTTAAGCTACCAACACATAGTAAAAGGGTCTTTATTATAATAACACTTAAATAATTTTCTTGAAAGAATCTGTAATTTTTGTTTCATTTGTCTTGTGCTACTTGAGATAGATCTGCAATTGGTAGCATACTGCCCATGAAACGAAATTTTGTTAACTGTGGAAGTTATATATCTCCAAAAGTATTTTTCGATATACATAGAGCGTTCAGTTTCTATGCTGTATGCAATTACGTAAATACTGATTAGAATCGATTTAATAATTCAAAATATACTTCTTTCGTAGAAGCTGCAGTTAAAAGTTCAGAAAAAATTTACTAGCTGAATTTCCATCATTAAATTTTTATTGGGCTCTGCAGTTTTTCTGTTTGTTTTAATAAATTGCTTATCTCCTTTATATTACACTTAATCTGATATATGTATATATATCAAAATATCCCATACTCTATCATAATGCCCCATATATTTTATTTTTTATGTCATGTGCCACTCACACTGTTACGATTCAACCGAGTTTAGCTTAGACTATTCCCATTAATAAATTATAGACTGAGACAAAGTTTCAAGAATGTCACTATCATAATACTCTAATTATATTTCTTTAATATTAAATGGGATGTGCCACGGCCTCTTATCCGATCTTGCTAATTTTTGACTAGGCCAAGCATACTCTAGAACAAAAAAAGTAAAAAATATGTGTAATTCGGTTGAATAGTTCGCAAGTTTATAACCTAAATACGAACAGTATTTCATTTTTTTTTTATAGATACGTATATAAATGAATTATGAATATCAAGTAAATCCAGTCTTTTTACTCAACAACAACAAACATTATGAATGCAAATTTTTTTCTCGGCAACGGAACCTAAGTCAATTTTTGAAAAGAATAAAACCATAATGTTTTTTTTTAAATTGTTTCGAGAAACTAATAATATAAAAAAATTTTTTTTTACTTAATCTTGTTTTAGAAATAGGGGGTTTCTAAATCAAAAAAACCAAAAAACACATTTTTATTGTTTAAAGCATATACACATATGGGGCGTTTCATGTCAAGTGAACCAACTTTTGAAAACGATGTCTTCCGATCGGGATGAAATTTGCACCCAGGTTAGTCCTATTGGATGATAATTTAGATACAATTTTTCAACAAGATCGGTCAAGAACTCTCTGAGCTAGAGGGGTCTGTATTTGACATTTTGGCCTAACAGGTGATTTTTTCTCATCCATGTAACATTTTACCTATTGTTCTTAACAAAATTTGTTCCAAATAGTTTAGATAGCTATTTCTTCAATCTTTCGGGAAGTGGAAAAAAATTTGTTGAGTTTTTTTTTGCAAACACAAATTTTTTTTTGACTTTATTTCAAAATATTAAATTTTGTTTGTTTTTGCTCAAAAGAAAGCTTAGGTTTTTTCCTTTAAGAGCTTTTTTGTCGCTTAGTGGGATGCGAGTGGGATATTTATCAAAAAAATGTTTTGTAACTCAAGACAACGGGTTTTCAATTTTTAGCATATGCACTAATTTGAGTTATTTCCTATTAGTGTGTAAGGGTTTCTATAACCTTAAAAATAAAGCATATACTAAGAAACTAGACAATTTAAAAACTTAACTAAAATTTCATACCCTCAATACTATTTTAGTTTTTTTACAATAATTCTTTGCCCAATGGAATAAAGCGGTCGCATCTAAGATGCGATCTTGATGAGAGCACTGGAGGATATACTCCGATGCATTTCTTTTCAATATAATCACATGCTCCTTTACCATGAGCAGTAGGATGAAAATGCCCTCAGCTGGCATTCCAAAATCTTTCTTATGAGCTATAAGATCTGCGAAGCTACTTTTGTTTTTAAAATATTGACGAGCTCCGTCCGCAACGTAGTACACCTCCTCTACTGTAAATTTAGATTTTAGTTATTTTAGTATTATCTTCTGGTACTCATAAACTGCAATGGTATCATGTTTAAAATCGTCGGATATGATTGACATACTTTTGTGTTCCACTTTTTCATATTGCATGTAGTAAATAACTACTGTGAATATAGTTGCTTGGTCGTTATTGAAGTGGAATGCTTGTATGGCATCCTGAAGAACATATTTATAGTTTTCTGCGAAATCGTATGAAATAGCGAATTCATCAGACCTCAAATGTATCTTCAAATCCTTGAAGAATGACCATTGCTCTTTGACCAAAAAGTCATGGGTTCTCAAGTTTAGCAATCCTGTACACATTTCTTCCACAAAATCATCCACATTTAAAGTTGTTTTCAATGTGCATCTGTCAGTCTGAATCCAAGATTCAAATTTGACCTCCTCTATATATTCTCGATCAAAAGAGTTGATTAAATTATATTTGATGAATGTGGTTTTCGGGCAATTGGAACATTCACCTAAGTGGCAAGTAGTTGTTGCTTTAGGACAAATAGTCAATTTAAGGCGATCGCGGTAATAATGTTTATGAAATTTTAGTTAGTTATGTTACATTCCGTCGGAAGGGTTAATTTGTCTAGTTTCTCAGCATATGTTTTGTTTCTAAGGTTTTGGAAACGCTTACACACTAAGAGGAAAAAATTAAAATTAGTGCATATGTTAAAAATTGAAAAACCATTGTCTTGAGTTACAAAACATTATTTTTTTTGATAGATATCCCACTCGCATTCCACTAAGCGATCAAAAAGCTCTTAAAGGAAAAAACCAAAGCTTTCTTTTGAGCAAATTTCTAAAATTTTTTTTTATATATTTTAAATTTTTTTTCCCGAAAGATTGAAAAAATAGCTATCTAAACTACTCGGGACAAATTTTGCTAAAAACAATAGGTAAAAAGTTACATAGATGAGAAAAAACACCTGTTTGGTCTAAATGTCAAATTTTTACCCCCTGTAATTCAGAAAGTTCTTGACCGATCTTGTTGAAAAATTATGTCTAAACTACATCAACTACATCAACTGCATCAACCCTGTTTTGCCAATTTCATCCCTATCGGAAGACATCGGTTTCAAAAGAAGTTGGGTCACTTGACATGAAACGCCCCATATATACATTTAATAGTAAAGAATTTACATTTTAGACATTTGTTTTATAAAGTTCTTCAATATTAGTTTTAAAAAATTTTCCAAATTATTTTTATAAATCTGTATAAGTTTTTAAAAATCGATTAACAATGTAATGGACAGACACAGAATGAGTTGTTGGATGTAATAAATGGGGGATTTTGATTCGGGATTTTTCGTAGTCACGAACATAAGTAAAACTCATTTTACCTTGCACAAACCAATTTGTTGACTGGGTATAAATACGTGTATGTATGTTTATGTACGTATATAAATTTTGAGGGAGACAAAAGGTAGGTTAGATCGATAGCTTATTTATTAAGATCAAATTTCAAATTATGGCATTCTTAGAAACGAAAATACACAAAATAAAGGTGAGTTTAAAAGTACATACACTACAAAATAATGTGCAAACGAGTAAGAGATACCATTATGACTAAAGTCAAGGTTTAAACAGTACTTACAATTAACTTTTTAACTAGTTGACATTTTAAAAGAACAAACTACCTATAATTAATTTGCAGCATAATTATTCATGTTTACATTTAATAACAAGATAACAACATTGATGGGTTTTAATGAAATTTTTTGTTTTTTAATAACACGGAAAATGTTATTACGTGAAACATTTGTGTTTCCATCAATTTTTTTTAAAGTCCAATTAAGATTTTTGTTAAATATTTTTTAGAATTTTATCCAAAAAGTTTCGAATAGTTTAAAAGCATCTTGACTTAAAAAAATGAAGAAAATCAGAAAGCCTTTGTCGATTTGGATTCAAATTTGATTATAAGATGAAACCACATTTAAGTTAAAATAAAATAATGAAGCAAATGTACGATTACGAACTTTTGCACATAATTTTAACTGATATGTAAGTGGGCGATTCCAGTTTTTGTGTTTACACATGTGTGGTTTTTTTAACAAAATGATATTTTAACGATTTAATAGAAATTTTCTGGAAAGAAAGTCAATCTCATGCAGGACGAATGCAGGAATTTGATTCGGGGGGTCAACAATTTTTTTTAATTTTTGTTTTTCGGCAAATATTAACATTAAAAAAGGGATTTGTATATTAGTTCACAGTTAAATTATTTACGAATTTATTGTTGAAGTCTTCCTTATGAATAAAATAAAAACTTACTTATTATCAGAAGATATTTTTAAAAATTGTTTTCAACCACCAATTCGAATAATTAAAGTAGGATAATATGATAATAACCCTATACGGAATATTCGTTTTTCGATAGAATACCGAATACATTATTCGTGTTAAAAGTAAATTTTGTGTGGTTTTCAGAAACAGGTTATTTGTTTATGAGATCAATTAAAAAAATGTTACATATGAGAACAATTTAAAAATCTAATTTCCTATTTGAAGCTAAAAATATTTCAATAATTTTATCAATTATTCCTTCCTTCCGATATATTGATATTAATACTAGTGAATAAAGCCTCTCCTCACACTTGGTATTACGAAGGTATGTTTTACGTCTTCTTAACGTAGAAAAGCTATCTGCGAAAGCTGTTTTGCAGGAATAACAACTAAAATTTTTAACAAATTAAATATATTTGGGAAAAGATTTTCATTGCATATTTCCAATGGTTAGATGGCTTTTCAACGTTATCCTTCCAAAACTCAATCCGAAGAGATATTTCAGCAAAAATAATTTGATGTGGCTCGTTTAAATCACTTTTTTATAAAATTATGAGATCTTTGAAATAATTGCATGAGATGTTGATGGGAGCTACGTTGTATAGAATTTTTATAATATTTGCCTGTCAGGTAAATCTATCTTTTAGACTAGAAATTATTTTGTCTAAATTTGGAATAAATAATGTGCTTTATAATATTCATTTAGGCTGTTTTTATATTTGACCAATATTTTTGTGTTCCTACTCTTCTGGGAAGTTCAGGGCTGATTCCAAACTAATTCGCCATTGATGCAACTTTTCAAATTCGTTGTCCACACTCGATGTTTTGAATGTAGTCAATTTATAATTAAATTAATTTGGTTATAAGCTCCGACAATATCTAAATTTACTGATTGTAATTAGTTTGACAACTGGTAAGTAAAATTCAAAACAAAGCTGCAATCGCCACATTTAAGATGAACACACATATACGTATACGGTTTTGTAAACATCGATCAATATTACAACCTAAAAAACAAAGTATAGTAATAGTTACAAAGCTTCTGTCCATAAAAACGTGGAAACCGTATTGAGAATATATTTGGCGACAGTCAAAAAAGAAGGAAATATCTTTTTTATCATTTATCACATTGATAATTACCAATTTAGTTGAACAATACAAATAAATAAATGAGATAATACGTAAACAAATGGGAAAAATTTTATTGTAATTATTACAGAATTGTATTTTATGAAAACGAATTATTTATTCACTCAAAGTCAATTTTAATGACTTAATTTAGATTCAAGATAAAACAGGTAAAAGTGTTAAATTCGGCTAGGCCGTATCTTTGATACCTGCATCTTAAACTCAATATTACAACCAATATTGGGTACGGCTACCACTTTAAAACTGTTGTCGGTACTGAAATTTAAATTTCGAATACCAGTTAAATTTAAAGTTAATTGCTTTTCTTATTGGCCAGTTGCTATTATAGTTCCTTGTTATAAAAAGCACTGATCGTGCCTTCAATAGAAAGAATTCGTTACTATTGGAAAAATTACATTATTTTTCTTTTACTCGAGTATAAACACTATAATGAAATTCATTATATAACGCAGCCAGCGTTATAACACCCAAAGTTTGATCCCTATAAGAAAGTTTTGAGATATTTCATAATTAACAAAAAAAAAAGAAAAAATAAACTGATTCTTGGCTATAAACTTCCAGATATTAATATTAAAAAAAGCAAATTTTCAAATATTTTTATCTGAATTAGCTAGTAATTTTGAATTTTTAATTGTTAATCTTTAATTTAATTTTTAATTTTTAATTTTTAATTTTTAATTTTTAATTTTTAATTTTTAATTTTTAATTTTTAATTTTTAATTTTTAATTTTTAATTTTATTTTTTAATTTTTAATTTTTAATTTTTAATTTTTAATTTTATTTTTTAATTTTTAATTTTTAATTTTTAATTTTTAATTTTTAATTTTTAATTTTTAATTTTTAATTTTTAATTTTTAATTTTTAATTTATAATTTATAATTTTTAATTTTTAATTTTTAATTTTTAATTTTTAATTTTTAATTTTTAATTTTTAATTTTTAATTTTTAATTTTTAATTTTTAATTTTTAATTTTTAATTTTTAATTTTTAATTTTTAATTTTTAATTTTTAATTTTTAATTTTTAATTTTTAATTTTTAATTCTTAATTTTTAATTTTTAATTTTTAATTTTTAATTTTTAATTTTTAATTTTTAATTTTTAATTTTTAATTTTTAGTTTTTAATTTTTAATTTTTAATTTTTAATTTTAAATTTTAAATTTAAAATTTAAAATTTTAAATTTTTAATTTTTAATTTTTAATTTTTAATTTTTAATTTTTAATTTTTAATTTTTAATTTTTAATATTTAATTTTTAATTTTTAATTTTTAATTTTTAATTTTTAATTTTTAACTTTTAATTTTTAATTTTTAATTTTTAATTTTTAATTTTTAATTTTTAATTTTTAATTTTTAATTTTAATTTTTAATTTTTAATTTTTAATTTTTAATTTTTAATTTTTAATTTTTAATATTTAATTTTTTATTTTAATTTTTAATTTTTAATTTTTAATTTTTAATTTTTAATTTTTAATTTTTAATTTTTAATTTTTAATTTTTAATTTTTAATTTTTAATTTTTAATTTTTAATTTTTAGTTTTTAATTTTTAATTTTTAATTTTTAATTTTTAATTTTTAATTTTTAATTTTTAATTTTTAATTTTTAATTTTAAATTTTTAATTTTAAATTTTTAATTTTTAATTTTTAATTTTTAATTTTTAATTTTTAATTTTTAATTTTTAATTTTTAATTTTTAATTTTTAATTTTTAATTTTTAATTTTTAATTTTTAATTTTTAATTTTTAATTTTTAATTTTTAATTTTTAATTTTTAATTTTTAATTTTTAATTTTTAATTTTTAATTTTTAATTTTTAATTTTTAATTTTTAATTTTTAATTTTTAATTTTTAATTTTTAATTTTTAATTTTTAATTTTTAAATTTTAATTTTTAATTTTTAATTTTTAATTTTTAATTTTTAATTTTTAATTTTTAATTTTTAATTTTTAATTTTTAATTTTTAAATTTTAATTTTTAATTTTTAATTTTTAATTTTTAATTTTTAATTTTTAATTTTTAATTTTTAATTTTTAATTTTTAATTTTTAATTTTTAATTTTTAATTTTTAATTTTTAATTTTTAATTTTTAATTTTTAATTTTTAATTTTTAATTTTTAATTTTTAATTTTTAATTTTTAATTTTTAATTTTTAATTTTTAATTTTTAATTTTTAATTTTTAATTTTTAATTTTTAATTTTTAATTTTTAATTTTTAATTTTTAATTTTTAATTTTTAATTTTTAATTTTTAATTTTTAATTTTTAATTTTTAATTTTTAATTTTTAATTTTTAATTTTTAATTTTTAGTTTTTAATTTTTAATTTTTAATTTTTAATTTTTAATTTTAATTTTTAATTTTTAATTTTTAATTTTTAATTTTTAATTTTTAATTTTTAATTTTTAATTTTTAATTTTTAATTTTTAATTTTTAATTTTTAATTTTTAATTTTTAATTTTTAATTTTTAATTTTTAATTTTTAATTTTTAATTTTAATTTTTAATTTTTAATTTTTAATTTTTAATTTTTAATTTTTAATTTTTAATTTTTAATTTTTAATTTTTAATTTTTAATTTTTAATTTTTAATTTTAATTTTTAATTTTTAATTTTTAATTTTTAATTTTTAATTTTTAATTTTTAATTTTTAATTTTTAATTTTTAATTTTTAATTTTTAATTTTTAATTTTTAATTTTTAATTTTTAATTTTTAATTTTTAATTTTTAATTTTTAATTTTTAATTTTTAATTTTTAATTTTTAATTTTTAATTTTTAATTTTTAATTTTTAATTTTTAATTTTTAATTTTTAATTTTTAATTTTTAATTTTTAATTTTTAATTTTTAATTTTTAATTTTTAATTTTTAATTTTTAATTTTTAATTTTTAATTTTTAATTTTAATTTTTAATTTTAATTTTTAATTTTTAATTTTTAATTTTTAATTTTTAATTTTTAATTTTTAATTTTTAATTTTTAATTTTTAATTTTTAATTTTTAATTTTTAATTTTTAATTTTTAATTTTTAATTTTTAATTTTTAATTTTTAATTTTTAAGTTTTAATTTTTAATTTTTAATTTTTAATTTTTAATTTTTAATTTTTAATTTTTAATTTTTAATTTTTAATTTTTAATTTTTAATTTTTAATTTTTAATTTTTAATTTTTAATTTTTAATTTTTAATTTTTAATTTTTAATTTTTAATTTTTAATTTTTAATTTTTAATTTTTAATTTTTAATTTTTAATTTTTAATTTTTAATTTTTAATTTTTAATTTTAGTTTTTAGTTTTTAATTTTTAATTGTTAATTTTTAATTTTTAATATTTAATTTTTAATTTTAATTTTTAATTTTTAATTTTTAATTTTTGATTTTTAATTTTTAATTTTTAATTTTTAATTTTTAATTTTTAATTTTTAATTTTTAATTTTTAATTTTTAATTTTTAATTTTTAATTTTTAATTTTTAATTTTTAATTTTTAATTTTTAGTTTTTAATTTTTAATTTTTAATTTTTAATTTTTAAGTTTTAAATTTTAATTTTTAACTTTTAATTTTTAATTTTTAATTTTTAATTTTTAATTTTTATTTTTAATTTTTAATTTTTAATTTTTAATTTTTAATTTTTAATTTTTAATTTTTAATTTTTAATTTTTAATTTTTAATTTTTAATTTTTATTTTTTAATTTTTAATTTTTAATTTTTAATTTTTAATTTTTAATTTTTAATTTTTAATTTTTAATTTTTTATTTTTAATTTTTAATTTTTAATTTTTAATTTTTAATTTTTAATTTTTAATTTTTAATTTTTAATTTTTAATTTTTAATTTTTAATTTTTAATTTTAATTTTAATTTTTAATTTTTAATTTTTAATTTTTAATTTTTAATTTTTAATTTTTAATTTTTAATTTTTAATTTTTAATTTTTAATTTTTAGTTTTTAATTTTTAATTTTTAATTTTTAGTTTTTTAATTTAAAATTTAAAATTTAAAATTTAAAATTTTAAATTTCAAATTTTTAATTTTTAATTTTTAATTTTTAATTTTTAATTTTTAATTTTTAATTTTTAATTTTTAATTTTTAATTGTTAATTTTTAATTTTTAATTTTTAATTTATAATTTTTAATTTTGAAATTTTAATTTTTAATTTTTAATTTTTAATTTTTAATTTTTAATTTTTAATTTTTAATTTTTAATTTTTAATTTTTAATTTTTAATTTTTAATTTTTAATTTTTAATTTTTAATTTTAATTTTTAATTTTTAATTTTTAATTTTTAATTTTTAATTTTTAATTTTTATTTTTAATTTTTAATTTTTAATTTTAATTTTTAATTTTTAATTTTTAATTTTTAATTTTTAATTTTTTAATTTTTAATTTTTAATTTTTAATTTTTAATTTTTAAATTTTTAATTTTTAATTTTTAATTTTTAATTTTAATTTTTAATTTTTAATTTTTAATTTTTAATTTTTAATTTTTAATTTTTAATTTTTAATTTTTAATTTTTAATTTTTATTTTTAATTTTTATTTTTAATTTTTAATTTTTAATTTTTAATTTTTAATTTTTAATTTTTATTTTTAATTTTTAATTTTTAATTTTTAATTTTTAATTTTTAATTTTTAATTTTTAATTTTTATTTTTAATTTTTAATTTTTAATTTTTAATTTTTAATTTTTAATTTTTAATTTTTAATTTTTAATTTTTAATTTTTAATTTTTAATTTTTAATTTTTAATTTTTAATTTTTAATTTTTAATTTTTAATTTTTAATTTTTAATTTTTAATTTTTAATTTTAATTTTTAATTTTTAATTTTTAATTTTTAATTTTTAATTTTTAATTTTTAATTTTTAATTTTTAATTTTTAATTTTTAATTTTTAATTTTTTAATTTTTAATTTTAATTTTTAATTTTTAATTTTTAATTTTTAATTTTTAATTTTTAATTTTTAATTTTAATTTTTAATTTTTAATTTTTAATTTTTAATTTTAATTTTTAATTTTTAATTTTTAATTTTTAATTTTAATTTTTAATTTTTAATTTTTAATTGTTAATTTTTAATTTTTAATTTTTAATTTTTAATTTTTAATTTTTAATTTTTAATTTTTAATTTTTAATTTTTAATTTTTAATTTTTAATTTTAATTTTAATTTTTAATTTTTAATTTTTAATTTTTAATTTTTAATTTTTAATTTTTAATTTTTAATTTTTAATTTTTAATTTTTAATTTTTAATT
>CAVMKG010000178.1:2500-7500 GCA_963682025.1 Cordilura impudica | reverse complement strand
TTAACTTTTAATTTTTAATTTTTAATTTTTAATTTTTAATTTTTAATTTTTAATTTTTAATTTTTAGTTTTTAGTTTTTAATATTTAATTGTTAATTTTTAATTTTTAATTTTTAATTTTTGATTTTTAATTTTTAATTTTTAATTTTAATTTTTAATTTTTAATTTTTAATTTTTAATTTTTAATTTTTAATTTTTAATTTTTAATTTTTAGTTTTTAATTTTTAATTTTTAATTTTTAATTTTTAATTTTTAATTTTTAAGTTTTAATTTTTAATTTTAACTTTTAATTTTTAATTTTTAATTTTTAATTTTAAATTTTAAATTTTTAATTTTTAATTTTTAATTTTTAATTTTTAATTTTTAATTTTTAATTTTTAATTTTTAATTTTTAATTTTTAATTTTTAATTTTTAATTATTAATTTTTAATTTTTAATTTTTAATTTTTAATTTTTAATTTTTAATTTTTAATTTTTAATTTTTGATTTTTTAATTTTTAATTTTTAATTTTTAATTTTTAATTTTAAATTTTTGATTTTTAATTTTTAATTTTTAATTTTTAATTTTTAATTTTTAATTTTTATTTTTAATTTTTAATTTTTAATTTTTATTTTTAATTTTTAATTTTTAATTTTTAATTTTTAATTTTTAATTTTTAATTTTTAATTTTTAATTTTTAATTTTTAATTTTTAATTTTAATTTTAATTTTTAATTTTTAATTTTTAATTTTTAATTTTTAATTTTTAATTTTTAATTTTTAATTTTTAATTTTTTAATTTTAATTTTTAATTTTTAATTTTTAATTTTTAATTTTTAATTTTTAATTTTTAATTTTTAATTTTTAATTTTTAATTTTTAATTTTTAATTTTTTAATTTTTAATTTTAATTTTTAATTTTGAATTTTGAATTTTTAATTTTTAATCTTTAATTTTTAATTTTTAATTTTTAATTTTTAATTTTTAATTTTTAATTTTTAATTTTTAATTTTTAATTTTTAATTTTTAATTTTTAATTTTTAATTTTTAATTATTAATGTTTAATTTTTAATTTTTAATTTTTAATTATTAATGTTTAATTTTTAATTTTTAATTTTTAATTTTTAATTTTTAATTTTTAATTTTTTAATTTTTAATTTTTAATTTTTAATTTTTAATTTTTAATTTTTAATTTTTAATTTTTAATTTTTAATTTTTAATTTTTTATTTTTAATTTTTAATTTTTAATTTTTATTTTTAATTTTTAATTTTTATTTTTTAATTTTTAATTTTTAATTTTAATTTTTAATTTTTAATTTTTAATTTTTAATTTTTAATTTTTAATTTTAATTTTTAATTTTTAATTTTTAATTTTTAATTTTTAATTTTTAATTTTTAATTTTTAATTTTTAATTTTTAATTTTGAATTTTGAATTTTTAATCTTTAATTTTTAATTTTTAATTTTAATTTTTAATTTTTAATTTTTAATTTTTAATTTTTAATTATTAATGTTTAATTTTTAATTTTTAATTTTTCATTATTAATGTTTAATTTTTAATTTTTAATTTTTAATTTTTAATTTTTAATTTTTAATTTTTAATTTTTAATTTTTAATTTTTAATTTTTAATTTTTAATTTTTAATTTTTAATTTTTAATTTTTTAGTTTTAATTTTTAATTTTTAATTTTTAATTTTTAATTTTAATTTTAAATTTTAATTTTTAATTTTTAATTTTTAATTTTTAATTTTTAATTTTTAATTTTTAATTTTTAATTTTAATTTTAATTTTAATTTTAATTTTTAATTTTAATTTTTAATTTTTAATTTTTAATTTTTAATTTTTAATTTTTAATTTTTAATTTTAATTTTTAATTTTTAATTTTTAATTTTTAATTTTTAATTTTAATTTTTTAATTTTTAATTTTTAATTTTTAATTTTTAATTTTTATTTTTAATTTTTAATTTTTAATTTTTAATTTTTAATTTTTAATTTTTAATTTTTAATTTTTAATTTTTAATTTTTAATTTTTAATTTTTAATTTTTAATTTTTAATTTTTAATTTTTAATTTTTAATTTTTAATTTTAATTTTTAATTTTTAATTTTTAATTTTTAATTTTTAATTTTTAATTTTTAATTTTTAATTTTTAATTTTTAATTTTTAATTTTTAATTTTTAATTTTTAATTTTTAATTTTTAATTTTTAATTTTTAATTTTTAATTTTTAATTTTTAATTTTTAATTTTTAATTTTTAATTTTTAATTTTTAATTTTTAATTTTTAATTTTTAATTTTAATTTTTAATTTTTAATTTTTAATTTTTAATTTTTAATTTTTAATTTTTAATTTTTATTTTTAATTTTTAATTTTTAATTTTTAATTTTTAATTTTTAATTTTTAATTTTTAATTTTTAATTTTTAATTTTAATTTTTAATTTTAATTTTTAATTTTTTTTAATTTTTTAATTTTTAATTTTTAATTTTTAATTTTTAATTTTTAATTTTTAATTTTTAATTTTTAATTTTTAATTTTTAATTTTTAATTTTTAATTTTTAATTTTTAATTTTTAATTTTTAATTTTTAATTTTTAATTTTTAATTTTTAATTTTTAAGTTTTAATTTTTAATTTTTAATTTTTAATTTTTAATTTTTAATTTTTAATTTTTAATTTTTAATTTTTAATTTTTAATTTTTAATTTTTAATTTTTAATTTTTAATTTTTAATTTTTAATTTTTAATTTTAATTTTTAATTTTTAATTTTTAATTTTTAATTTTTAATTTTTAATTTTTAGTTTTTAATTTTTAATTGTTAATTTTTAATTTTTAATTTTTGATTTTTAATTTTTAATTTTTAATTTTTAATTTTTAATTTTTAATTTTAATTTTTAATTTTTAATTATTAAATTTTAATTTTTAATTTTTAATTTTTACTTTTTAATTTTTAATTTTTAATTTTTAATTTTTAATTTTTAATTTTTAATTTTTATTTTTAATTTTTAATTTTTAATTTTTAATTTTTAATTTTTAATTTTTAATTTTTAATTTTTAATTTTTAATTTTTAATTTTTAATTTTTAATTTTTAATTTTTAATTTTTAAATTTTTGATTTTTAATTTTTGAATTTTAATTTTTAATTTTTAATTTTTAATTATTAATTTTTAATTTTTATTTTTAAATTTTAATTTTTAATTTTTAATTTTTAATTTTTAATTTTTAATTTTTAATTTTTAATTTTTAATTTTTAATTTTTAATTTTTAATTTTTAATTTTTAATTTTTAATTTTTAATTTTTAATTTTAATTTTTAATTTTTAATTTTTAATTTTTAATTTTTAATTTTTAATTTTTAATTTTTAATTTTTAATTTTTAATTTTTAATTTTTAATTTTTAATTTTTAATTTTTAATTTTTAATTTTTAATTTTTAATTTTTAATTTTTAATTTTTAATTTTTTATTTTTAATTTTTAATTTTTAATTTTTAATTTTAATTTTTAATTTTTAATTTTTAGTTTTTAATTTTTATTTTTTAATTATTAATTTTTATTTTTTATTTTTTAATTTTTGATTTTTAATTTTTAATTTTTAATTTTTAATTTTTAATTTTTAATTTTTAATTTTTCATTTTTAATTTTTAATTTTTAATTTTTAATTTTTAATTTTTAATTTTTAATTTTTAATTTTTAATTTTTAATTTTTAATTTTTAATTTTTAATTTTTAATTTTTAATTTTTAATTTTTAATTTTTAATATTTAACTTTTAATTTTTAATTTTTAATTTTTAATTTTAATTTTTAATTTTTAATTTTTAATTTTTAATTTTTAATTTTTAATTTTTATTTTTTAATTTTTAATTTTTAATTTTTAATTTTTAATTTTTAATTTTTAATTTTTAATTTTTAATTTTTAATTTTTAATTTTTAATTTTTTAATTTTTAATTTTTAATTTTTAATTTTTAATTTTTAATTTTTAATTTTTAATTTTTAATTTTTTATTTTTAATTTTTAATTTTTAATTTTTAATTTTTAATTTTTAATTTTTAATTTTTAATTTTTAATTTTTAATTTTTAATTTTTAATTTTTAATTTTTAATTTTTAATTTTTAATTTTTAATTTTTAATTTTTAATTTTTATATTTAATTTTTAGTTTTTAATTTTTAATTTTTAATTTTTAATTTTTAATATTTAATTTTTAATTTTTAATTTTTAATTTTTAATTTTTAATTTTTAATTTTTAATTTTTAATTTTTAATTTTTAATTTTTAATTTTTAATTTTTAATTTTTAATTTTTAATTTTTAATTTTTAATTTTTAATTTTTAATTTTTAATTTTTAATTTTTAATTTTTAATTTTTAATTTTTAATTTTTAATTTTTAATTTTTAATTTTTAATTTTTAATTTTTAATTTTTAATTTTTAATTTTTAATTTTTAATTTTTAATTTTTAATTTTTAATTTTTAATTTTTAATTTTTAATTTTTAATTTTTAATTTTTAATTTTTAATTTTTAATTTTTAATTTTTAATTTTTAATTTTTAATTTTTAATTTTTAATTTTTAATTTTTAATTTTTAATTTTTAATTTTTATTTTTAATTTTTAATTTTTAATTTTTAATTTTTAATTTTTAATTTTAATTTTTATTTTTAATTTTTAATTTTTAATTTTAATTTTTAATAACTTTTAATTTTTAATTTTTAATTTTTAATTTTTAATTTTAATTTTAATTTTTATTTTTTATTTTTAATTTTTAATTTTTAATTTTAATTTTTAAATTTTTAATTTTTAATTTTTAATTTTTAATTTTTAATTTTTAATTTTTAATTTTTAATTTTTAATTTTTAATTTTTAATTTTTAATTTTTTAATTTTTAATTTTTAATTTTAATTTTTAATTTTTAATTTTTAATTTTTAATTTTTAATTTTTAATTTTTAATTTTTAATTTTTAATTTTTAATTTTTAATTTTTAATTTTTAATTTTTAATTTTTAATTTTTAATTTTTAATTTTTAATTTTTAATTTTT
>CAVMKG010000177.1:7500-42757 GCA_963682025.1 Cordilura impudica | reverse complement strand
GCTGTGTTGCGTAATTCGTCGCACGCAGTAGCACATCATCTGCGTTGGTCCGCCTGGTTCTCTGGAATCGTTTCCTGAGCTGCCGGATGGCCCTCCGCATTTCTATCAACTCCCGCGTCCACCATTTAACCCTTCCGGGAGGTGTCTTAGAACATCTCCCAGGAAGGGCGTCATTGGTGTTGATTGTCCAATCGTTCAGCTTGCTTATCTGTCCATCTATAGTCAGACCACTGAAATCCCCAATGGGGACCTCAGAGGCCGCATCCCTAATGCAGGAACCGTAGAAATCCCAATTAGTTGGGAGTCTACGCCACCGCATCACATCCGAAACCTTACAGGGGCGGGTGAGTAATGGAGCACAATCCGAATTGGATTATGATCACTCACCCTCCAATCGTCCTTAACGTTCCAGTCGCAGCGAAAACGCCACAGTACGACGTCATTTACGGCTGTCACATCAATATCACTCACACCATTGGGACCTGAAAACGTATATATGTCCGAGGGCTGATTTAACGCACTAACACCCCGATTAACCATCCAGTCACTCAACATCTCACCCCGATGGTGGTTCTGATATCCAGACGAATGCCGGGATATTTTACTGAACCACATGGGAGAGGATGCGTTCGCATCCATACCTAGGATAATCGGGTTGCTACTCGCTAGTAGTAGCACCGTATCCATATACGCGATATACGGCTCCAATGGGCTGCTGAACTGACAGTATATGCTTGCCAGGAAGATTTTTCCAAATCTTCCTTCGACCAAGACACATACTCCCAGTTCGCCGGCAGATACCAAAATATGCTCTGCATCGGGATAGTTGACAATTACAGCGGCCTTGACCTTAGAACAAGGAAATACCCTCATAAATGAGGGTAGACCCCTAACACAACCGTCCGTTGAGTAAGGTTCCTGAACCAGGGCAAACACGCTTTTCATGGCAACCATTCTTTCGCCCAATTCACACATACTGGCAGAGCCCTGGCAATTATATTGAATAATTGTCAGAGACATCTTAATGCCTTGCCCTAGCCCTCGGGACCAACACGCTGTACGTGTGACAGGCATCGGTCATCATTACATGATCCGACGGCAAGCCCTTGAACGCACAGTTCCTACAGTGCGGCAGATTTTCGCAACGATGTACGACGTGACCGGACTTGACCTTTACTTCGGCAATCCGTAATCATATGGTCAAACCCAAGACAACGATAGCAGCTAGGGATAAGCTCGTGACGCCCCACGCGGAACCTAAACCACTTAATGTAGCAGCCTCCGGCATTCAGGAGGGCTTCCATGGCATTGCCATCACCCTCCAGAACAGCGTCGACAGCTCCGCCTGCGCGCACGTTGCACGGTCGACTCACGAGCCGTACCCCCTTCTTGAAGGCTTCTGGAGTCATACGCTCCTTCAGGTTCAACTCGTAGAGAGCACCCATGAATTCATCAGGGGTAATCTCGGAGTGAACCTTCTGGACGACCACCCTAGTACCCACCCTATCGTTGACAGTCACTTCTAGTCCATGTTCCGAAAATTTAGGATTCCGGACGATCCTTTCCCTTTCCGCGACTGAGGGGGTGTGAATGACCGCCCCACCACTACGAACCGCCTTAACCGCGTGAACTCTGACCCCGAGCGTGGGACCTACTTCGTTCACTACCTTCTTAACAATTTCATCAGATTTAGCTTCCGTCTTTCTACGCACAACTACCGACCAGGTCTCGACTGGTGTCGGTGAAGGGGCAACTACTTGCGCTTTCTGGCACGCGAACTGAGGCTGAATTTATCCAGCCGAGATACTCGAACACTTGGCGTAGCGCCCCCAGCATCTAGGATGTCCAAGCGACCCCCCAGAAGTTCGTTGTCCCCTACCAATGTCACTAACAGTTCTTCTAGCGGACCCACTTGATTTATGATCCGCTTCGCCGTTTCGACATCTAGAAAACCGTCCAAAACTATACCGTTCAACTCCTATGTCACAGCCTTCATCTGCTTAACAGCAGAATGAGCACCACAAGGCCCAGAAACGGGAACACCTGTGGATATTGCTGGTACCGGACTTGAACTCCTAGGTCCTGAAGCCAGCTTCGGTTCAACAAAAACCTTTCCTCCCGATTTGGGAGAGCCAGGTTTAAACCACTTTCCATCCTCGTTCACAGTCGATTCTCCGTTGTCGATGTCCGAGTCGGAATGACGGAGTCTACTACCACCGGTGGGTGGCACCTCCTTAGTCAAATCGACTTTTTTCCGGCCCACTTACGTCTGTATCTGTCCCGCGTTCGTCACCTTCTGTGCCGTCAGCTGGCTTCACCCTGGCACACCTCGGAACCGCGCCCCTTTTGGGTTTAATCATCCTGAACCGACCCTACTCAAGCACCGACCGACTGCTTAAACTGACCCGAAGCAGTAAAAACCGACCCGGGCAGTATGTACTGCCAAATACGTAAACAAATGTCGAACTGTGTACCGACCGATAACGGTTACCCGTACCGAACAGTACCCCGACAAACTGTTTACCGACCCAAATAATCGCCAAACGAACCAATAAACTAACGGCCCTAACCATAACCGATACGAACGGTATCAATTTAACGAATTTAAGACCACAATTACACTACGAACCGCGATTAAAAATTTTTAATTACGGACAGACGGACACTGCCACGGACAGACGGACACTGCCGCGGACAGACGGACACTGCCACGGACAGACGGACAACCGACGGAAGGACGGACACAGCCGCGGACAGACGGACACTGCCACGGGAGGTCGGGCAACCGACGGAAGGACGGACAACCGCAGGAAGGACGGACAACTAACAACTGACGGACACTAATGGTGTTTTCTTTTCTGACAAAAAATGTTGCATGTTTTTCACATTTCGCATTTTTTTTCTCTTATTGTGTTCTTTTCTAAAAAAGTGTCAACCTTGCGAAAGGGTAGCGTGTTCTTTTCTAAAAATGTCGCACTATAAATATGTGAAAATATTGCACTTTAAAAATACAGAGGGTGAGAATCGCACGTTAAAACAGCTGACATTTGTTTTGTTTATTAATGTGTATTTGTGTGAAGAAATGAAAAAAGTTCAATTTTTATTTTGTTTAAAATAAATTAACATGGAAAATATCACTACGTTTTTATGTGGTAAAAAAAATTTTAGATGAGTTGTTAGATTCATCTTTATCGTCATCTGATGATGAAATATATGATATAATCATGGGAAGAAATGCACAACCTCGAGTGAAATGATTTGTGGAGAACGTAATTAATGAAGGCTCTGAAGTTGATGTATGTTTAATTTCATAGGACAATAACTCCTTTTTCTAATATATGTATATATACTTATTTTTATAGTTTAAGAAGAATTTGCGTATTAGTCGGGAAGGTGCCATTGTTCTTTTTGAGAAATACATATTCATGGAGTTATTTCAAGCGATCCTAAAAGGGAGGAAGACAACAGTCAACTGTTGAAACCCATATCTTGTAATTTTTGTGGTAAGCTTGGCCAAATTCATAAAATACAAGAAGTAAAAATATTCTTTGTATGTTTAGCGGGAATAAAACCACCTTTAGAGAAGTGGCAAACCTTTTCGACATATTATTGTCAAACCTTCACAATTCCTTCAACAAGGTTTTACAATTCATTATGGAAGATGTAGCGCCGGAAGCAATAAAGTGTCCTCAATCAGACGACGAAAAAGAAGCTGTTGCGAAAGAGTTTGAAAAAGTTTGAAAAGTATGAAAGTATTTAAAATGTGTTCTTCACAACATGTGTATCGATAGGGATGAAAATTTTCCTGAAGATATTGGTGAAATATGCAGCAATGAAGAAATCAAATTAAATTTTTTTTAATTCAAGAACAAATTAATGTATATAATTATTTATAAAAAAAATTAACAATAAAACCAAACATCTATTTACATATAATAATTATATATTAAAAAAAGTTTTCAATAAATTTTGATACAAAATGTACAGCATTGAAATAGAAACAAATTATTATCATAAATAACATCTTTCAAAATGTGTAATTTTGTTAATCGATTTGCGGGTTTAAAGTTACTGTCGTAGTTAAATATTGATATGATGTAATATCTTATTCAGAATCATTATGGTAAATTTAATTTTTTTTAAAATCGATAAAAATTTAGAATTAATGCCTGTCGATGAATTTTTATTAAGAAATTAATTAGCAATATTTAACTTCGACAGTAACTTTAAACCCGCAAATCGATTAACAAAATTGCACATTTTGAAAGATGTTCCATAAAATATCCCTATTCTCATTTTTTGTTTTTTCATTGGCCCATTTGCTGGCACATAGTTTCTGTATAGTTCCAGTAACAGCCGGATGTCTCCATATGTCCAAACTAAAAAAAAATTATATGTATAGATTATAATTTTTATATGATTTTCTTCATATACTTACACTGCACTGTTTTACTGTTTTACTATTACTTGGGCTCTCATCACTTTCATTGTTAAACATTAAATATTCAAAATGTTCCATTTCTATTTCCATTTTAATTGTTATTATTTAGCTGAGACACCAAATATTGCTTTACCACCGACCGACTTAGCGGAAACACAAACCGGAACCGGAAGTGAACCGTTTACCGACAAAATTCGAAATTTTGCAGTGCCTTACCGACCGGAAATTAGCTACGTTGTCGAACCGCAGTGGCTTGCCACTAATGGCAACCTTGTTTACACACTACCACTGCCACTCACCACTCACACTGCCACTCACCACTAACTTACCACAAAAAGTGACTTTAACCTCACAATTTGCCGGAGATTATTTTTGTTCAGCGGAGCACCCGATCAGCGGAGTCTCAACATTACAAAAAAAATAACACATTATCACTTTGATTCACTTTGAAAAATCAACTTATTATCGCGACGTTTTAAGAAAACGCAACCGTACGCTTCAACAGTCAAACAACGAATGAGCAAATGTGAAATATGTGTATGAGAATTTCAGGAATGAAACGATTTGTTTTAACTTAATTTAATTTAGATATACTTTATTTAATTATTTTTATTATGCACCGCGTAGGAGAACAGTCTTCTCTGACATTTACAATCAGACTCACTATAATAGGTACATATATGTAATATGTACGCTAACATGTTGTACGAGGAGAAGCAAAAGAAAGAAGAAAAACGATATAACGTCGTCCGCGTATGTGTCAGACTGAAGAACTTTACTTGCAAGTGGATATTTTTGTCTCCGTCTGTAGCAATTTGTTTTAACACCCTTATGGCCAGAAAAGGCACACGTTGTACCATACGTAACAGTTTTTAATTTGTAAATATTTATATCGTTGTTGTTTTCATCACGCCACAAAATGCACTGGTATTGCTGATGCTCTTCACATACGTTGATTTGCCTAAACATTTTTTCTAGGTCGGCAGTGAACCCTATTTTAAAACGTCGTCAACGAGGTAAATCATTCTGAAGGGCTGGACCGGGGCTGAGTTCTTCATTTAGAGATAAATGAGAGCTTATTTTATTACTGCCATCAAAAACTACCCTAAGTTTTGTAGTGGCACTACTTTCCCGTAGCACTCCATGGTGTGGGAAAGAGAAACAATTAAGGGGTATATCATGTGGATATCTACCAATCTTTTCCATATGGTTCAGCTGTATGTATTCTGCTATGAATTGTTTCTAGGGTTTTTCAAATTGTGGTCGAAACTTAAATGATGATTCTATATGTTTTAATCTTTTTACGGCATAGTAATCAGTAATGTTGACCGTAGGCAAATTTTTCCCAAAAAGTAAATTTTTAAAAGGCAACTGTACAGTAAAACGACCATTAGCATCTCTTTTATATGTTCTTGTAAAAAAAGCTTCGCATAGTTCTTCTTCTTGCGACATTTTTCTTTCTTCCACTACCTCTTCTTGTTCCCAAAAAAGCCGCAATTGATTTTCAAGGTTAAAGTTATTTGCATCTACCTTTGGTTCTGTAGAACAATTTCCCGTAGGACCAGAAACCAGCCATCCAAAATTACTTTCCTGTAAATATACCCTGTTCGGGATTTTAATGAATTTGATAATAATATCTCACCATACACATCACTACTAAGTAAAATATCAATTTTTGAAGGTAAACGTTTGATCTGCTAGAAAATATTGTTGCAGATTTGGCAAATCACTCTTTCTTTTATTTTTTGGTTTATATGATGTTAATTTTTTCATTATTGAAGCATCAATTTCTAAACAAAATTTTTTGTTATTATCTGAAATCAACTTCATATGTGTGCAATTATTTATTGACGTTTTGTTATTTTCTCCAATTCCAATAACAGCTGTTTCTTGTATTTTTTGTTTGTTTAAATCTAATAATTGAGTAACCTCTGATGTTACAAAAGATGCTTGCGAGCCTGGGTCGATAAGAGCTTATACAGTGTGTATACCAGTTTTGTGTTGAATCAAAATGTTAGCTGTAGCTAACAGAACTTGAAAACTTTTATTAACAGCAAGAGAAGAAATGTGTGAACTGTATTGTTCATTTGGTTGAAAGCTGCGTAATGCACTTCGATTTACCTTTTCTACTGTAGTAGACAGAACAGTTTTAGCTTGTTGTTTGTGTTGATTATCTGTTAAGTTTGAGCTAGTAAAATAGTATGATGGTTTTGCTTACATTCTTGACAGCGTGCAGACGATTTACATTGATTTGAGCTGTGGCCAGTATATAAACAATTTTGGCAAATGTTATTTTTATTCAGAATAGCTTTTTTTATCTGCTGGTGGCAGCGAAGAAAATTAAAAGCATTTATAGAGAGGATGTCGACGTTTACAGCAAGGGCAGAAAGTATTGTCGACTGAGGCTTTGTTGGTATGCAGAGATCTTCGAGAAAATGGTTGAGAAGGTATTTTTCTTACAGCATATGTTGATTTCTCATGCACTGATGATGAAGTTATTTCTTCTACAGATTCAAGGGTTCTAAAAGACAATTCTAGAAAATTTATCATACTTACCAATGGAGGAATGGTAGTGGTAGAATTGATAGATTGCTCCCATTTTTTTAGTTTGTTTATCTAATTTTTGGCTTATTAAGAAAATTAACATGGCATCACCAACTTCAATTTCTAGCGCTTTTAATTGTGATATTATGGAACGCGTAGTATCCAGCAATTCTTTTATGCTTTGAAATGAACCATTCAAAGGTGGAATATTAACAAACTTTTTTAAAATTTGATCTGCTATCTTTCTGGTGTTGTGGTATCTTTCTTCGAGTGCTTGCCATGCAGCTGAATAATTGTTTTCTGCTGCAGGTATTGATTAATTATTTCCAGGGGGATTCTTTACAGGAACCTCTAAGATAAAAGTATTTTTGTATACCAGTAAGAGACTAATGTTGGTGTACCAACGATAGGAACATATCCCGATATGGAATCCATTCAATGTATTCTCCGTTAAATGTTGGTAGTTCAATTTTAGGCAATCTTGCACTTGAAGTGAAGGATGCATTTTGCATATTTGAAGACACAAATGTACTAGTCATTTGACTGGTTGATGGTGGTGGATCAGCAGATGATCTAAAAGCTTTGATTGAAATGTCAAATATGTGTCAAAGAAGTCATAATAAATGTCTTTACGCTGTGCATCGATGATAGTTGAAATATTCTATATTTTGAAAAATGGCAACAAGTGAGTTATTATACTTATATATTTTTTATATAAAATGATGTAACCAGTAAGTTCACAAACTACCACAAAAATTAAAAAAAAACTTCTTGTTGTGACTAAAATTTGCAGGTAAAATAGGGAGATAAGTCTTATATTATTATTATTTTTTTTTTAATTATATCCAATTAGCAGGAGTATATTATTTTAATAACCAAGACTGTGGCTGTTTTTTTTTATATATATAAATGTTATTATTTTCTATCAGACAATGGATAGAGCCCCGGGTTTCGGCAACATAAAAATGTATGAGAATTTCAGGAATGAAACGATTTGGTTTAACTTAATTTAATTTAGATATACTTTATTTAATTATTTTAATATGCACCGCGGAGGAGAACAGTCTTCTCTGAAATTAACAATCAGACTCACTATAATAGGTACATATATGTAATATGTATGCTAACATGTTGTACGAGTAGAAGCAAAAGAAAGAAGAAAAATAAATGAAACAGTTACATATATTGACTAATTATGACCAGAGGTCGAGATTACTAATTGAAAATAATCAATATTTATATAGAGATGAATAAAAGCAATAAAACTCCTGAACAATATGAAATCCACTTATCCCATTCATTGTCATTTATATACGATAACAAAAATTTATTG
This sequence comes from Cordilura impudica, assembly GCA_963682025.1. Classification (NCBI taxonomy): domain Eukaryota; kingdom Metazoa; phylum Arthropoda; class Insecta; order Diptera; family Scathophagidae; genus Cordilura; species Cordilura impudica. Next base: position 34,439 of record CAVMKG010000177.1, on the reverse strand, counting down.
AATGTTCTGTCAGTGCGCCAAAAGTTTGGTGATGATATGGTGAAGAAAATGTTTGTTTTATTTTTAACAAATTACATATGTTAGTCATCAATTCGTTGTTAAATTCTGTGCCTCTGTCTGATTTTAGTACTTTGAAATGACCGTACTTAAGTATAAACTCTTCAACTAGTATCTTTGCGTTAGTCGTTAATTTATCGCAACACCGTACATGTACATGCACCGTACATTATTTTCAATATTTATCTTTGTATTTCAAACATTTTTACCTATATTAAATTATTATTTTCAATATTTATCTTTGTATTTCAACCATTTTTACCTATATTAAATTTTAATTTTATTATATTTTTAACGTCATTAATTGATATGCATTCCCATATTCTTAAATTATCAATTTTTTTTTTCTTTATTTCTAATATGATTTTCTTCTTTATTTTCAATTTCATTTTCTTCTTTATTTTCAATTTCATTTTCTTCTTTATTTTCAATTTCATTTTCTTCTTTATTTTCAATTTCATTTTCTTCTTTATTTTCAATTTCATTTTCTTCTTTATTTCCAATTTCATTTTCTTCTTTATTTTCAATTTCATTTTCTTCTTTATTTTCAATTTCATTTTCTTCTTTATTTTCAATTTCATTTTCTTCTTTATTTTCAATTTCATTTGCTTTGCTCCTTGTTATAACTAATGCTCTTTTTGCTTTTTCATCTATCTCTGGTGGTATCATTTGTTTCAAAACGTCTGAGTCTATTTGTATCCTTGATAGTGCGTCTGAATTCGTGTTAATCTTTCCCTTTTTATATATTATTTCAAAATCATAATCACATAAACCTAGTCTTATTCTAATCATCTTTGTTGATGGATTTTTGTGTGAAAACAGAGATAACAATGGTCTGTGATCGGTTACAACTACGGTCGGAAAAAATTAGTGCCCCAATGAATCGCTAGTAATTCCTTTTCTATCAGCGGTTTGTTTAAATCGTGTTTCTGTAGTGATTTGCTTGCGTATGATATAGGTAGGTCTTGACTAATTTCACCTTGCGAAAGTATTGCTCCCACAGCATAAGTTGATGCATCCGTCGTTAAAATGAATGGTTTTTCAAAATTTGGATATTGAAGAATTTGCGGTTGAATGAGTTTTTCTTTTAACGTTGCGAAAGCTTGCTGACAACCTGTGTCCCATTTAAATCTTGCATTCTTTTTGAGTAGGCTACGAAACATCTAACGTCATCCACATTTTTCGGTACCGGATATTCTCTAATCATTTTCTTCTTAGCTGGATCAGTTTTAACGCCTTCCCGTGTAATTAATTGAGCTAGATATACTACATATAGGCAAAGAAAATTGCATTTCCTGCGTTCAATTTTAGATTGCACCACTTTAACCTTTCGAAAACACGAATTAAATTCTTATTGTGATGATTTAAACTGCACCCGTAGACAATGATGTCAAACATATATAGAAACGCCTCATATTCTAATTCTGTCAATGCTATTGTTAACATTCTCTGAAAGCTATTGGATGAAATTTTCAATCCAAACGGTAGTCTTTTAAACTGATAATGATGTTGAAAATTCGGTAAGTTGTCGGAAGTCCCCATGTAGTTCTATGTGATGAAATTATATCTTACGTAGAAAACCATTTTGTGTGCCCTAGTTTGTCAAGTATATAGCTTTCTAAAATCTATCACTAGTTTCCGTTCATATTCCAGTATGTTATCATTCTCAAGTGGCTCAGTGCTGAAACTGATATTACTCAAAGTTACTTCGGCATTGTTTGTGTTGAGTATTCTTATATGTGACATTTTAATTTTGGGTACTATTATATTACTTAAAAATACAGCTGGCGTTTTTTTTTGCTTTTAATTAGCGTGTCGACATTTAATTCAAATTTCACAGGGTGTATTATTTCTGTTCTGGGTGGTACTGTTATTGTCAGCGATTGAAGTGGTTTCGAATGCATCGCCAATGTTATTGTGTTTTCTTTGTCATCTAATGATTGTAAAGGGGTATGTCTTGTTGTCATATGGAAAGGATGATGTTGGTTCTATCTGGATTCAGATGATGCTGCATACCAGGATGATGTTGGTTCTATCAGGATGATGCTGCATACCAGGATGATGTTGGTTCTATCTAGATTAAGATAATGCTGCATACCAGGATGATGGTGTAGAGGATGTTTTATGCGGGAGTGAATTGCGTTGAAATTAAAACACGTTCTTTTATTTTCATTTGTTGGTGTTTAGTTTTTATTTATTTTATATATTGTTATTTTCGTTATTTTATTTTACCAATTCATTCTATAATCAATTTATATTAATATTTTTATCAATTCATCTGAAATATTCGTTTCATCAATTTATTTTAATATTTTTATCAATTCATTTGCCTGTGGTCAATGATAAGGTAGTTGTCGATTTCATTAGTTATAAGTTGCCTGGTGTGTTCCTAAAATTCTGTCCAGTTCCGAGGATTACTATTCGTGTTATTTAATCTTCTTATTGTTACTTGCTTCTATTTTCTCTTCCTTTATTTCTCTATTCTTGGGGCTTATTCTCATACCATATATACTCATTTCTTATACTCCATATATTCATCTCATAATATATCAGCTTCTTCACATCGAAATCTAGTTTCGCAGAATTATCACAGTATCTCCCTAGCCTATTTATTTATTCATTATATCAGGCACGTAGTTTCTCCATAGTCGAATCTTGTTTCGATGGATTTACACCACGTCCTATGTGCGCAATATTATAATTCCTTTTATTCCCCCTTTTTATCTTCCAATGATCAAATTATATCCATTCATTTATTTCCTATTCATCTATTTGCTCCTAACATCACTTACCGATGTACATGCACATATCTTGGAGTGATCAATTCCAACAGGTGCTGTTCCATCTTATCCTCATTTTATGCTGTTTCGTTCTGTCAGTCTTCACCAGTATTCATTCCTACTATTTCAAATACTATTCTCAATTCCACCCTTATCATTGCCTAGACATATAATATATTGATGCCATTTTTTTTTTATTCATAAGTTTTATATATTTCTTTTTCTTTCTACTCATCAATTCTATTGGATTAATTAACATATTACAATTGTTAAAAAAAATGTCATAATTATTTTTCTGAGACACAAATATATTATGCTATTATAATCCTAATTACTTTTCCTATATGTAATAGAAATTTCTTACTTTATTCCCTATATATATTACTTTTCCTTTTTATAATATTAATGTATTAATTTTTTTTTATATTCTTTTTTATTTCTTTCTTAATTTTTATTAAGATTTATTATTTAAAACACGTATTCATTCTTTTTTTTATATATATATAAATTTTTTTTATATATTGTTACTTGTGCTCTTAAGCCTAAAAATTTTTCCTGTCTTATCCCCAAATTTGCTATAAATATTTCGAGCACTTCTCTCGCATCGTTAAATATCGGTATGAGTTTGGAAATTGCTGCTTAATCAGTCGTGTTTAATATGTTATTTGCCATTGTATTGTCTAATTTAGTTGTTTGTATTTTCTTGAGTATATCTTCAAGACTTTCTTTTCTTTCGTGTCTTTTCTATATATATATAGCAGTTTTTATCTGCGCAGAGCACTTGATAAAACTGTTTATACTGAAATATACTACCTTGTTGTAAAAATGAATGTATAGATGGAGGATGTATGTCAGGCTAGAGGATGCATTTACTGGATCTGCCTAATGTTGACTGTGATGTCCTTTGGATGTTGATTTTGGTTCAGGACTTTCATGTAGAGATGAAGGATTGTGATGAAGTTGCTTCCGGATTCAGATGATGTTGGTTCTATCTGGATTAAGATGATGCTGCATACCAGAATGATGGTGTAGAGGATGTTTTATGCGGGAGTGAATAACGTTGAAATAAAAACACGTTCTTTTATTTTCATTTGTTGGTGTTTAGTTTTTATTTATTTTATATGTTGTTTATTTGTTAACAAAACAGTAATTGATTCAAAACTAGAATATCTATGACTTATATACTAAAATACTTTCTTATAATTACTAAGTGTGAAAGCAGCATTCTGAGTGACCTTGGTAATTCACTTTAGCGACCTACATGTGTGAAGCACATTTATCTATTGGGTGGTCAGCTACTTTAAACACACAAACATGTCATGTACGGCAATATCAAATACCTCAAACATTTCCGTATTTGCTTTGTGTTGCCGTCATGCACTTGAAATATGAAACCCTTTTGTTTACTTTTATTTTGGGTTTGTTTACCAAAGTGCAATGCCACACACATTCATTCATTGTAATGTTTATATTCAACACGTGCATTATCAAATTGCAACGTCTGTGGTCAACGTATGTGTGTCAAGTGTGTTTTCGTTTTATTACCAAAATGAAGTACTCTATGCTTAGCATTCATGCACTGTGTGAATGCTCTATAGTATGCATACACCACATGATACCGTAAATGTTTCATAGTTTATTTTACACATAAATTGCTTTAAAAAATCTCTACCAATTATACCGTTGGAAATTTTTCGTTTACTAATTGGAATTTGTGTGAATATGTATTACCGCCTATTACTAATTTTAAATTTATTGTTCCCTTGGAGTAAATTTCTTCTTTTAAAATACCTGTTAGTTTGCACCTTTCTTCTGGATAGTATTGTTCCTTTATAATTTGTCTCGTTACGTTGTACAATGAGATGCCTGCACCTGTATCCACTAAGAACGTCATATTTTGACCGTTATGTTTTAGCACTATATAGTTTGTATTTTAGCTCGATATTCTGTATACTTTTAATGACTGTTTTACTCTTAATTCTGGCTGTCTGTAATAGCGGTATATTCCGAACCTGTGTAGTTTCCCTGATCTTGTACCACGCGTACGTGCTGTGAAGAATTCCCATAGTTTCCTCTGTTGTTATTTCTATTGTTTAAATTATCATTTCTATAATTATGTCGGCCATTATTGTTGTAGCTGTGGTTCCGGTGAAAATTGTTATCATGTCTGTTAAAGTTATTATTATTTGCACTAAACTTATTGTTTCTATTGAAATTTCCTCTATTTTGGGCGCTGAAACCTCTACCATTGTAGAAATTTGGGTTTCAATATTTTTGTGATCCATATTGCATCACTTTAAATCTATTTGTTTGTTCTAGTTCACATGCTAAATTTATTGCCTCAATCAGTGTTTTTGGTTGGGAAGCAAATACCGTTTGCTTCAACTGGTCATTCAGTCTATTCTTGAAAATGTTTAGGGCGTAGGATTCATTAATTTTCTCTACTACCCTCTTTTCCTCATTACTAGCACCCATACCTAAGTCCTGTATTTGTAGCTTATTTAATTCGGAAATTTCGTTCAGTAGTATGTCCTTAAAATTACCTATCGTAAGGTTACCTTGGTTTAAATTCGCTAGACCTGAATGCATTTGCGCTATTGTCCTGTTTGATTTAAACTTTTCTTTTAACAGTGTGGATAAACTTTGGAAATCCGTTGGTTCTGAGCAACTTCCTATTATTGTTTTAACCTTGGGTGAACATTTTATGTGTAAAACTTCTTCTATAAATTGTTTCTTGCCCTCAGCAGATAGCGAATTATGAAATAACTCTACTATTTTTAAGAAACTATCTATTTCCCTTAACTTCCTTTAAAATTTGGAATTATCTTCATAGCTGTTTCCATATTAAAGTCTGCAATTTTTCTATTATTTTCTGTATCCATAAGTTGTGCTAATAGTAAATTTTTGGCTTTTTCATATAGTTCTATAGTCTCTGTTTTTAACTTTGTATCAATACTATTATCCACTAAATTTATTTTGTCAATGTTATCCTTTTCCTTTTCCAAGTCTCCAAGTTTGCTATAATTGTGTCCCTAGTATATTTTCTATTTCAGGATTTCTTTATGTTTGTTATTGTTCTACTAAATATTCCTTTTGCTCGTTCCATTAATGATTTTGCTATAGTTCTTATATATATTTTCTTTTTTTAAGCAATATATATATCTGCTTTATTCAAATTGGTTTGGTTTTATATCAGCGAAATGTTCGGGTTGCACACAACCCGACCATCGCCTATTCCGTAAAATCAATACCCATGGTATCAGCTCACCATCCGCGAGTAATCTCGCATCACAGAGTGAAACCACAACCTACACCCAAACCTTAAACAACCAACACCGATCATCGTTCACCTACAGCCAAACTAGCGCACGACCGTTCTGATCCCCACTATACAGCAGCACAATTGCTAGAAAGGATCCGAATCCACCCGATCCTTTCATTAGGAAAGGTGAAATTTACAAAAAAAAAAAAAAAAACACAAACTTTTTTTTGGCGAGGGTCCACGGACCAAAATCAACCCACCGCAAAAACCAACTACGGCTGAACATCACTGATGAAGCATTGCTCCCCGAAGTAAGGGGGGATTTAACAACGCAAGTAACATCACTTTCATTGTACATAACAGCCATCACCAGAACCAACCAACCAACAAACCATACATTAAAGAAATCCACCGTAGCGCACAAACTACTTGTAACAAACAACAATATCTGCGTCACAGCAGTAACAAATATACATTCAACTAAACATGAACAAAACCAAGCTCTCATAAAAACTACACATCAACATACACGCTCAACCACACATCATTTCTCAAGAGTAAACATCTACCTCGCAGCAGTTAAACATATATATTCAACCAAACATGAACAAAACCCAGCTTCCATATAAAACTACACATCAACATACACGCACAACCACACATCATTTCTCAATAGTAAACATCTATGTCACAGCAGTAAAACATATATATTCAACCAAACATGAACAAAACCCAGCTCCCATATAAAACTACATATCAACATACACGCACAACCACACACTATGTGAATAATAGGAAACTTCAGCCGTCTAAAAACAATTATCGAATGGTTAACACAAATGGTATGTTACAATTTTCACTGAGTAATAAATTAATTTAAATAAGAAGACAAGGTTGGCTTGAGGATGGCAGGTTAGTCTTCAGCGAAATCTAGCCGAACCGCCGCTTCCGCCAGCTGCCGACGCATTAACCACTGGGCGACACCTGTCGACCGCCGTATCCGAGCCCCCCACTGTGCCGCCATGTCTGTTTAGACCGACTATATGATGCCCTATACCATACGTTCAGCGACCCTATCTCTCAGGTCAAACTAATTGGATATAGAAAATAAGCATAAACCAAATTTGAGTGGTACTGTTATTAACTTTTTTGGCTGCTGATATGAAATAGTTCATATCGGATGCTTTATTTATATAGGGACTAGGTCGAAAAATGGATCGACACTGACCATATCTGGTAAAGTCACATCTATTTTGCAAAAACATATACAAACCAAATTTGAGAAAAACCTGTGCAATTTTTTGTTTTTTGATAGATTTAAGTGGAGATCGGGATCAGCTTTTTATGGGGGCGATGGGGACTAGGTCTGAACATTAACTGATTTTAAGCAATTCCAATAGGGTTCATCCAATGGCCGCTAGAAGTCCATATACTAAATTTCATCAAAACATATTCATATTTACGATCTTTAGTTTTGATTACAAGTTTTGCATTGACATACAGACAGACAGGCGGGCGGACATCAGGTATAATAAAAGATGAGTTTCGATCAAATCTCTTTTGATCGTTACAAACATCAGCACAAAGTGGTATAGGGTATAAACAGCCACAAAAGAAAATTTTAAATAAGCAACCAACAATAAAAATTAAACGCAACAATTAGTCAGTAGTTCATCCGAAACAAGCAAAAATCAGAAAATTTCTCAAAGGCCATGCAGAATTTTTTAATTTGTTTTGTAAGAGAAATGTTGAAGGGATGGATCAGGAAAAATACATAGTCCCACAGAAATAAAGTGAACCAAGCTAATAAAAAACTACAAAATGAACAACCCCAAAGCCTACAACCCATTTTCCTATTTAAAGTCATTACATTTCCATTCGTTATAAATAAATTGTTAATAAAAATAAACAAAAATAAATACCTATAGAAACAATTACAGTGCCTCAAATGAATAATCGGACACCCTTATACAGTTTTTTAACATTACAATACAAATCTCCATTAAAGTTTTGATTTTATAATATATTTCTGATTAAAAAAACTATTCTTTATTAAATAATACATAAAATAATAATAGTTTCTATAGAATAATAGAAACTAAAAAAAAAAAATGATTTTTTGGACGACACAGTATTGTATCTTGAACCGAGTAGGATGAATATTTTTTACCTACCAAAAGAAATAAACTATACAGAGCATCAACTCAACTGATGGTGTGGGCCTAAATCGATTATATACATGAACAATGTATTTGATACGTAGAGATATACGAATTTTTCTTTTATTGGACTTAAAAATTTTTTTTCTTATTGTCAGTGGATGTATGTGGGTTACTAGAAAACTCGCTTTCACATTACATGTGATCATTTAATATTTTTCTTTGTCCATCTGTGCTTTTATTTTCCACCTTTTCTCTAAACATATACATACATCATATAGATAATAATAACCAAAATGATAATTGAATAGTAAATCAAATTACTAATTATATAATTTATTTTGAAGAATAAATATTTGTCCGATTGTTAGTTGGAGGCGCTGTATATAAATGATGTTTTCAAAAATATTTTTAAACATCAGATTTTTTTCGAATTTGTTTGATTAATGGCCATGATTTATTAAGAGAGCTATTTCGGATATTTATAAATATTCCAGAGAATATATCCAATATTAAAAATATATTCCATAAAATGCAGCTCATTTTACCCCCATCTATTGTCGTGTTCTTGAACTAAAACCGTTATGCATCTTGCAATATCTTTATATTATATGTCTTTGGTTTAACAAACCAAAAATTGATGCTTTCATATTTGAATATGTATGTTGATGGTTAATGTTTAAGTGATTCCTTCAGTTTTTTTTAAATTTTTATTAAAAAATTCCTTTCCTTTGATCAATAAATGTTGAATTTTGCAATGTTTAACAAAAAACTCACAATCGTAGTTTATGTATTAAATTTTTATTTCACAATATTGTGAAATCAACCACAAACCTAAAGCTTTACTTATTGATGTTTACTAACACAAACATATTTTGTATTGTTCACATATATACAAAAAGAACCAAATGCAGTTTTTTATACAATACAGTTTTTGAAAAGCCACCTCTAGCTTTTTTTATTTCTTTAAATTTGAATATTTAAGAGTTAGTAGAAAATATTGATATTATTTTATTTAATTTTTTTCATAACATATAGATGATACAGTTGTTCATACAGTTTTAATTTTCTTTTCTTTTTCAAATATTAACGATTTTTAAACATTTTTTTCGTATTAAAGTTTTAATATACTTTTTTTTCTTAAGAGTTTTTGCCTTAATTAAAAAAATCATGTGAGTCCGATCACAGGGAAGATGTGTAAACATCTAGTAATTAAAGATTTTTTATGTCATTTTTTTAAAATCAAACAGAAAGCGTCATCTATGTATCACTTATAGCAAAAACTGTTTCAGCTAATTCAACAACCCTTTGCTGTAAAACGTTAAAAATATCCCAATATAAACGTATATAAGTGATACATAGATGACGCTTTTAAAAAAGTTGCATAAAAAACAATGTTATATCATAATTTTTTCACCAATACAATCATAAGTCACACAGCGTTATCTGCTTCAGCTCACACCGATATGAGTTACGCTGTTTTTGTGATTGTATTGTGAAATAGAAATTTACCCCCCTGCGCGTATAGATGTTTACACATCAAAAATTTTTAAAATTTTATGAAATGTTACTTTTTATATCTAAAATAAATGAATAAAATAATTAAAATGTAGTTACATTGCACTTTTTCTTAGAACATTTCAATGGAGAGATAGGTATTTTTCAGTTAGTTATTTCTTGTTTTATAAAGAATACTTTATTTAGAAAAGTTTCTTTTTTAATAGTTTAAGTTTTTCATTTATAGAATTAGATGGTATTGTTAATGAAAAAATTTATCATATTTAAATTTTTTATTTCAAAATATTTTGGAAATCATATTTCACATAATGCAATTTTTTAACTATTTTTTATTTTTAAGTATCTTTCAGTTAGCTACTATAGTTCTTTTTCATTTCCAATATATTTTAGCTTCTTTATTAAGTAAAAATATATCCGTTAACTTTGAATTTAAATATATTTTATATATTCTGTTGAAGTTTTTTTTAGAGCTGACAACATATTTCTCATTCGCAAAACCCATTTTTTCCGATTTCTTTGAGAAAATATTCGTTTATTTAAGTTTATATGTTTCCTTCTATTGAATTATTCCAATATATTTTTTTGTTGTTTCTTATTAAGTTAAATTATAAACAATTTTAATACCACTTTTCCGACCTTATTATTTATTTACTAAATTTGTTATTTCATCAGACCAAATTTTATTTTTTCAAATATTAACGACTTTCAAACAATTTTTTATATATGCTTTTCAATTTTTTAATTTAAGTTTTCAGTTTTCAGGTTTTCAATTTTTAGTTCAAGTTTTTACTTTTTAAATTAATTTTTTTTTTTAATTTTTAGTTTAATTTATTATAGATAGGTGTCTTTCAGTTAGTTCCTATAGTTGTTTTTCATTAATATTTAAGATTTTCTTTTTTTTTATTATTGCTTTATTTTAGAGTTTTATAAATGATTGCAATAACTAGAATCGTTTATAAATTATATAATTTTATTAAAGGTAGAACTAATTCAAAAATAAAATTTTAAACACCGCACTAACATGAAGTAACGTTGCTATGCTTTACTTTACTAAGGAAAGGTAAATTTTAAAGAAAATTTACTAAGGAAAGGTCAATTTTTAAGAAAATTTACTAAGAAAAAGGCAAATTTTCAGAATTTTTAAGAAAATTTACTAAGGAAAGGTAAATTTTTAAGAAAATTTACTAAGGAAAAGGTAAATTGATTAAGTTATATAGTTGACCTTTGTTGTTGTTGTGTTGTGTAATTGTTTGGTTTTAGGTCATAAATAATGAAATAAAAGAAATTAAAAAATAAGAAGTTTTTATATTTTATTCCGCTGATTTTATTCTTCCGATATTTCGATCACAATAAACGCACAAAATATTTTTATAATAATAATAATTACATTTTTAAATTTTAATTAGGTGGTTGCGTTGAGTTGAAAAACTTCTTCTCCTTTTGCAAGTTTATTACCAACTAATCTCTGTTTTGATCGTTTGTATTTATCTATTGTGTGTCTGTTTATTTGTGCAAATCTTTCCGTATCAGTTTTGTAATTTAATCTCTTATGCGATGGTAGGTCAATTATATGTAACATTTCTAACATGTATCTCTTGGAGTAATTATTCTCGTCTTGTAACACTCTTACTTCTTTGAAATTAGGTATATGTCCAGTTTTAGTAGAGTGGGCCTCTAAGGCAGTTTTTTGTTCTATTGGCTTGTCGAGTGCCTTGTGATCCGATTTTTGTGAATAAATGCTAGTCTTAAATTTAGTTTTTGTTGTCCCAACTTATTCTTTGTCGCATACGTTGGCACCGTCACCGTTGCAGCTAATCTCGTAGATTAAATTTGATTTTTCCTCGTTTTCTATCTTCGTTTTTGTTTTGCTAAATAATGTGTTTACCGTATTATGAGTTTTCAGCGTTAATTGGTACTTTTCTTTGTTATATGTTGTTACGACGAGTTTTCTTCCTTAGCAGGCTCAGCGGGATCTCAGGAGTCGTTGACAGAAAAATGTGAATAACCAACACGTTTTACTTTAGTTTGACGTTATAAAGCGTAGCACTCATTTTATTGTTATTTATTGATACACAGCGATTTAACTCTCGAATTAAAAATAACTAAAAATGTTGTGGACGTGAGGCGTCCATACAAAGGGTCACGGTTCGGCCGAGAAGTAAAAAAAACTATTGGCATGACAGTGGGGTCGTAGCGTAAGTGGCACACGACACACTCAGTCTACACCCCGTGTTTTGCCGTCCAACTCTCACAATTTACTCTAACTATAAATTGTGCTTCTTTAAGAAAATAATATTGATGTATACGACAAGCCACCCTTATGCATCAATATCTTTTGCCTCCCCGTTCTGTTGAAATAATTAGTCATACAAACCTAATTACTTCACTGCTACACCGCGACTGACTCGCTTTTACATCATATCATCCTTTTATAAGCTTCCACAACGAAACAAAACCGACGCCAACCAAGTGACGCTTAACCATCAACCAATCAGAATGCTGCTGACGTGTGATTCATGGCTGTTGTCTGTTAGCATAATACACACATGGTTGGCTGTTGTTCATTAGCATATATCCAGCTCTACGTATTTAATATTCTAAATCGGTAGGTGTCGTTGTGGCAGCAAATAAAGGTACAGGGTGATTTAAGATAACCAATTTAAATTAATTCATATAAAAAATAAAAGTTAGATGATAATATAAAGAAAGATATAATGAAAATTGTTGGAACAATACTATTAACAGAATAATACTCATAAAAGAACGGATATAATAGTATTATTCCGTTATTAGTAATAAGTAACTATACTGATAAAAATTTAATAATTATTAACAATCTGGTTGGCCAGCTGGAGGGTTGAGTACCGAAACAAAGGCTTCGAGACTGGGTACTGTGAGATTCATGGGGCTCACCACACAGCGCATGGCTAGTTCTGCGTTAGATTGGTGCCGCCGGTTGATAAAAGGTGGTTCACCCTCTAGAAAGATCGTACGCCTACCCTGTGCCTGAGCTGCTAGTAATCTCTTACGAAAATTCTCCTTTGACATCTGATATTTCTCATCGGACATGATTGGGGTTTGACGGAAATGTATTAGTTGTTGCTTGCTTTCTGGGGATGATACGGAAAAGAGACATATTAGAAACATAATAATCAAAATGAACGTGAGCGGATATGTATTTATATTGGTTATGAAAGTCTGTCTATAAATGGCTTTAATTCACTGATGTGTACGGTTTTAGCGTCTCTAACGTCCCGCCCCACCACTTTCGCGATAACCGGTGAGGGCATTTCCGTTACTGTGTATGGCCCATTGAATTTTGGGGCTAACTTGGCTGAGAAGTTATCGATGGCTTTTGACAGTTGATGTTTCCGTACTAAGACCTGTTGACCGATCGTGGGTTGCCATGGCCTTCTACGTAAATTCTAGTGTCGTCGCTGGTCTTGTGACGCCTGGGCGAGATTATTTCTAACAATCTTGAACACCTCTTGTAGTTGTTCCGCCTTTTCAGCTGGGTCGCGTTTAGTGGTCCCCGTTCCCAGGGTAACCTCGTCATACAGCGCTCGTGGCAATCTGGGTTCACGACCTTGGATGAGGTATGCAAGTGAATAGCCAGCGGATTCCGAAGAGCTGGTGTTGATGGCTAATGAAATTTCGGGTAGAACGTCATCCCACGCTGTGTGTTTGTTTTTGGCCAACTGGGAGATCATTGTCTTAACCACTCGATTTGCCCTCTCGGTAGGGTTTTCTTGAGGGGTGTATGGCGCTGTAAACTGTTGCTTAACTCCCATGTGTTGGAGAAAATGCTGGAAAATTCTGCTGGTGAATTGTGCTCCGTTATCAGTGATAGCCACTTTTGGAACCCCGAATCTGGCGAGTATCCGCTCTCGGAAGGCCTTCACTAAATTCTCGGCCGTGACTTTCCGGAGTGGAATCAGCTCCGTCCATTTGGAGAAACGGTCCATAATCACCAATAACATGCTATTTCCATGTTTTGACCTAGGTATAGGGCCCACGAAATCTAGACAGATTGTTGCCCAGGGTTCCTCGGGAATTCACGTCAGCATTTCTCCGGACGGTTTGTGTTGGCTGACCTTGAATTGTTGGCAGGATTTGTAACTGCGGACGTATTTACTGATGTCTCGGAAGAGTCCCGGCCAATAGTATCGATTACAGATGCGGCCAATAGTTTTCCGGATTCCCAGGTGTCCATCTGTTGGGTCGTCATGGTTCTCGCGTAATACACGTTCCCTTTGGTCGGTCCCCACACATAGTTTCCATGGGTGACAGTCTTCATCGGTGTGGTTCCTGGGGAAATGACGATAAAGAATGTTATTAATAATGGTAAAATCAGAGTATTTTTGAGGATTTTCCTGGACCGAGATTATTTTCTGTCTCAACCATGGGCAAGTTGATGTTCCCTTCCCTGAAACTACGTGTTTGGCTGTTTCTAGAGGTTGTCGTGATAGAGCGTCAGCAATGGTATTGTGGGCCCCTTTCCGATACTGTACGGCGAAAGTGTACTACTGAAGTTCAAGAGTCCAGCGTGCCAGCCGCTCGGTTGGGGTTTCTATGGAGTTTAACCATTTGAGGGACAAGTGGTCGGTGATGACGGTAAATTGGTATTCTTCTAGATACATCCTCATCTTCCGTATACCCCATACGATGGCCAAACATTCCTTTTCGGTGGTGGTATAATTTTTTTCAGCGGGGTTAAGTTGCCGACTTGCATTCGCGATTACTCGTTCGACCCCCTCAAGCTGTTGGGTTAAGACTGCTCCCAATCCGAAATCGCTAGCATCGGTCTGCAATGTGAAAGCCTGTGAGAAATCAGGGCAGGCCAACACGGGTGCTTCTGTAAGCCTTGCTTTCAATTTGTCGAAAGCACCTTGTTGCTCCTCTGCCCACTTGAAATGCTTTCCTTTTTCAGCAGGGCGGTTAGGGGTTGGGAAATTTTAGCAAAGTCAGGAAAAAACCTCCGATACCATGATGCGATGCCCAGAAATCGTCGTACGTCTCGGATATTTTTCGGTGGTTGCATCTCTCGGATGGCCGCTACCTTATCAGGATCCGTCCGGATGCCTTCGCTACAAACGGCATGGCCTAAATATTTTATTTCGCGTTTAAAGAACTCGCACCTATCAGGATTGATTTTTAAGTTGGCCCTTCTCAACCGTTGGAATACTTCTTTTAGATGATCGAGGTGATCATCCAGGTTTCGGCTACTTATAATTATATCGTCAAGGTAGGCGAAAGCGTGAGGTTCCATCTCCGGACCAATGACGCGGTCCAACGTTCGTTGGAAGGTTGCTGGTGCAGAATGTAGGCCAAATGGCATCACTTTCCATTGGTAGAGGCCTCGTCGCGGTACGGTGAAAGCGGTAAGTGGTTTGCTATTTTCCTCCAGTGGTATTTGCCAATATCCGTTTTCCAAGTCTAAACAACTGATGTACCGGGCTTCTCTCAGATGGTCCAGAATGTGGTTGACGCGTGGGAGGGGGTAGGTGTCAGGGACAGACCGAGCGTTGAGTTATCGGAAGTCCGTACATAACATCCACGACCCATTTTTCTTCTTAGCCAACGTTATAGGGATACTGTACGGGCTCTTGGAGGGCTCTATGCATCCTTTCGCTAGTAGAATGTTGATCTCCGTATCGATGATCGATTGCATAGCCGGATTTCGATTGGCGTATCGGATCTTGATGGGTCGGTCATCCTTCATGTAGATGCTGTGCTTACAGATTCTAGTTGTGCCCTTCACATCTTTGAATTTTTTTAGTTCAGTTTCCTATTTATTTGTTCCCATTCGCCTGAGCTGGGCTGAGCGGGGGGTTGGACAGAAAGGTTCGCATTAGTTTCACTTACCTCTTTGGGCTGAACCGCTTGAGGGTTGATGTTCGTGGGGTCCGCCGTGGAGTCATCTGGTGTACGTTCCTGTAGGGTCAGGCATTGTCGGGTAGAGTTGGGTTGGCGTTCATCCAGACACAGGGATAAACTTCCAAAGGACAGCGTGGCTTAAATCTTTCGGAGAAGATTCAACCCGATAATCATGGCTTCGATCGCCGCGGGCATTATTAGGAACGTTACTGGACCGAGGTTTCGATCGGTCACCACCTCACACTCGATTGCATCCCGTATTATGTTGGTGGAGCCGTCAGCAAGTTCTACCTCGAGTTCTCGGGGGGTTCTTGGCTGGTGTATGAAAATAGTTTCGGCCAGTTCTTCACTAATATAGTTGCTCGTGGCCCCGGTGTCAATAGTGACTGTGATTGTGTGGTTACCAAATATTACCGCCGAACTGAGTCGGTTATCATCACATCTCAGGTTGCATAATTTCAGGGGTGTTTGCTGTCGTTTGCTCGCTGTAGAGATGATATTACCCTTCTTTGGCGGCGATCTTGGGTCGCGATTTGTCATCATGCGATGTTGTTCGAGTCGTCCATGCTGTGAGCTGTTAAGGTTAGGAATACTTTCCAAATCATCAGCCAAAGCCAACAATTCGGTCAGGCTGGTGAAGTCTCGCCGACGAATGTACCACAAATAGTTTGGGTGGGAGTTTCGAAAAATGCGTTCCAACTACTGAGTTTCTGTCATGTCGGTATGACGCATCAGATTCTGTAGTGACAGCACGTAATCCTTGTATGGTTCACGTGGTCGTTGACACCTCCGCCGGATATCGTCCTCTAATTTCTCAAAAAATCTGGCTGGTAAGAAAAAGTTCAGAAAATCGGCCTTGAACGCTTCCCAGGTTTCCCAATACTTATTGTTGCTGCGGAACCATTGAGTGCCCTGTCTTTGAAGAATTCTGGCATGGTACAAGGCAAGAAAGACTTCGGGATCCCGTACATTTCAGCCATCTCCTCTAGCCTTTCAACAAACAGCAGTGGTTCCTTACCTCCATCGAAGCGTACGCCCCATTTTCGTACGCAAGCGATGATGTTGACTAGTTGGGAGTTATCTCGTTCTGACTGATGTGGGTTTAATTTGTCTTTAGGACCAGATATTTGGTGATCGAAACTATTGATCGGTGTAGGTTTTACTGGTTCGAGTTTGTTTGAGCAACTATCGGTCGGGGAATGCTCGCCGCCGATGAATTGTGCTAGCTGCTTCCGCATGTCTTCTACCCCACTGGCAGGCCTGAGGTTGAATTCAGTGAGACACGACAGCAGCTCGTCCTTGCGTAGCGAGTAAGCCCACGAGATTCTGGACATGATGTTGTTCTGGAAGTCAGGTTTACTTGATACTATTTGTAGGTTTTGGGAAGAGAGTTAGTGCTAATCAATTGGATAAGGAAAGTTTTAAAGTGATATAATAGCAGTTTTATTGGAGTTTTCAAAATATGTTTATAAAAAGTGTATTCAGTTTTTAAAAGTATATATGTATATATTAAATTTCTTTCTTTGCAGTTTTTTCCAATTTACAAAAAATTTTAATGTTGCATAAAAATAATGCTATTAACTTTTGCTGATTTTGAATTTGGACGGAGAGAAATTGTTTTTTTTTTCCATTACACCGTCTTAAACCCGTACACCATTTTTAAAACAATTAATATTTTAATTTAATGTAATTTATTTTCCAATTAACCTTGTGTGACGAATGTTTTTTTTTCCGTTTGCCCACACAAATTTATTTTTTTTTTGTCTTTTGATAAATTATTTTAATTTAATTTACTTTCCTATTAACTTTGTGTGACGAATGTTTTTTTTTTTTTTTTTACCCACACATTCTTTTCCGATAATATACATTTAGTTTAGTTTAATTTACTTGTACGTTAACTTTGTGTGTTTTTTTTCGTTTGCCCACATATTTAGTTTAATTGACTTGTACGTTAACTTTGCGTGACGGATGTTTTTTTTTCCGTTTGCCCACACTTTTTATGTATATGAAAATTATTCAAACTTCTATATAGTTAATTTTTTTCCCTTCTGAAATTTTCAGAACGTCCCTGCTCGGGCGCCACTGTAACGACGAGTTTTCTCCTTTAGCCGGGGCAGGCTCAGCGGGATATCAGGAGTCGTTGACAGAAAAATGTGAATAACCAACACGTTTTACTTTAGTTTGACGTTGTAAAGCGTAGCACTCATTTTATTGTTATTTATTGATATACAGCGATTTAACTCTCGAATTAAAAATAACTAAAAATGTTGTGGACGTGAGGCGTCCATACAAAGGGTCACGGTTCGGCCGAGAAGTAAAAAAAAACTATTGGCATGACAGTGGGGTCGTAGCGTAAGTGGCACACGACACACTCAGTCTACACCCCGTATTTTGCCGTCCAACTGTCACAATTTACTCTAACTATAAATTGTGCTTCTTTAAGAAAATAATATTGATGTATACGACAAGCCACCCTTATGCATCAATATCATTTGCCTCCCGGTTCTGTTGAAATAATTAGTCATACAAACCTAATTACTTCACTGCTACACCGCGACCGAGTCGCTTTTACATCATATCATCCTTTTATATGCTTCCACAACGAAACAAAACCGACGCCAACCAAGTGACGCTTAACCATCAACCAATCAGAATGCTGCTGACGTGTGATTCATGGCTGTTGTCTGTTAGCATAATACACACATGGTTGGCTGTTGTTCATTAGCATATATACAGCTCTACGTATTTAATATTCTAAATCGGTAGGTGTCGTTGTGGCAGCAAATAAAGGTACAGGGTGATTAAAGATAACCAATTTAAATTAACTCATATAAAAAATAAAAGTTAGATGATAATATAAAGAAAAATATAACGAAAATTGTTGGAACAATACTATTAATAGAATAATACTCATAATAGAACGGATATAATAGTATTATTCCATTATTAGTAATAAGTAACTATACTGATAGAAATTTAATAATTATTAACAATCTAAATAGAAGTTATGCAATAATACTATTATAATATTCATGTTATAAATATCATGTTATAATTATTCATGTTCTTTTCTTTCGAAAAATATATATATATATATACAAAAAAATAATAGTTTATAGTACACTAAGCTGTTGTAGGTTAGTGTGGGCCAAAACGAGAGTCGACTTTGGTCCTCACAATGTGTCAGAATTTTTGAATCTTTCGAATAGTCCGGGTTCATAAGCTATAGATTTGTAAATTTTTGGTGATGTTTGTTTTTTTTTGTGTAATTATCGTTTTTCGATGTGACGTGTTCCAATAAGTCGTCAATGTTTTTCTTGGGGAACTCATTCTTCCTAAGTATATCTATAATTGTTAATTTGTTTTTATGGTGAAATTCATCGTCACTTATTCCCAAAACTCTTCTTATAAAATTCGTCGCAGTGTTAATAATGATTCTTCTGGGGTGTTTTGAATAAAAATTAATCAGTCTTCCAGATGATGTTGGTTTTTGGTACCAATCTAATTTAAGCAATTTTCCTTGTCTAATAACTACCGCATCTAAAGTTGCCACTTTCCTTTTCAATCGTAAATTGTATTTGTCTGTTAAAAGAGTTTAAAACTTTTAAGGTGCTATCTACTTCGTCAATTTTTAATATTCCAAACAAATCGTCAACATATTTTGTAAATTTTCTTGGTTATATTTTCATTATATCTATCGAAAAATTCAGTAGTTCCTCCATTACGATGTCTGATATTACTGGTGAGGCAGGTGATCCATCGGCATTCCCTTACGTTGTTTAAATATTCTGTCGACATATTTAAAATATCGTGTATCTCTTATACAGAAAGTCAAGATGTATATGAATAATTGTTTAGCTATGTTAGTGTACTTCTCCAAAGTATTCCATTTACCCTCAATAGTCTAGGTTTAGAAATAGTTATTTTACGTCAAACGATATAAGTACTTCGTCTTCTTCGATATTTGTGCCATTAATCCGAGATTTAAAGTCAGTAGCATCCTTAACGTTATATTCCGAATCTTTTGTCAGATTTTTTAAAAGATTAACCATGTACTTACAAAGTCTGTATGCCGGTGAATTTATAGACGAACAGATTGGTTGGATTGGTATATCCGTGGGGCTACGGCTGTTTTAGTAATTAATTTATTTCTTTCAATATTGGAAATTAGTTTTAAACTAAATAATTTATCAACTAATAAGTTGTTCTTCGTTTGTAGGCTTGATATGGGATCTTTCTTTAGTCTCACTTAAAATGTCTTTCATTTTGTTTATATAGTCTTCTTTGTTCATTGCTACAGTTTTGTTCCCTTTGTCTGCACTTAAAATTAGTATATCCTTATTTTTATCCAAAAATTTTCGCGATTGTCCCACTGTGTCAAGTATTAATTTGACTTTTTGATTTAACTTCGATATATCTAAGTAGTTGTCTGTAAGCTGTGTAAATATATTTCGTGCTATTTCTTGTTGTTCTCGATTCTCTATTGTCTGTATAACATTTTCACCATGAGCTATACATTTGAACAAAGGGAATGTAGTTCTCTTATAAGGCAGTGAGTGTTTTGGTCCTAATGAAAGTAACCAACTAATATTTGTTGGTATATTTTTGTTTGTTGTATGAACGAACCAATCTATGTTGTTGTTTATTTTATTCTCTTTATTGTATTCTTCCTTTAAACTCTGTAGTTTTCTTATGTATCTAGTTTTATTGCCTGATTCAAGCCTCTCATAGAATATTCTCTCACTCTCAATTAGTAATGGTAAGTCTTGTTCGTCTAATAATGTTGACATTATTGTGTGTGTCTTTGCTAATTGTTCTCTGTTAAATTGATTTGTCTATATTACAAAGAAAAGTACCAATTAACGCTGAAAACTCATAATACGGTAAACACATTATTTAGCAAAAAAAAACGAAGATAGAAAACGAGGAAAAATCAAATTTAATCTACGATATTAGCTGCAACGGTGACGGTACCAACGTATGCGACAAAGTATATGTTGGGACAACAAAAACTAAACTTAAGGCTAGAATTTCTTCACACAAATCGGATCACAAAGCACTCGACAAGCCAATAGAACAAAAAACTGCCTTAGAGGCCCACTCTACTAAAACTGGACATATACCTAATTTCAAAGAAGTAAGAGTGTTACAAGAAGAGAATAATTACTCCAAGAGATACATGTTAGAAATGTTACATATAATTGACGTACCATCGCATAAGAGATTAAATTACAAAACTGATACGGAAAGATGTGCACAAATATACAGACATACAATAGATAAATACAAACGATCAAAACAGAGATTAGTTGGTAATAAACTTGCAAAAGGAAAAAACCGATATAAAATTTAAAAATTTAATTATTATTGTTATTATAAAAATATTTTGTGCGTTTATTGTAATTTATTAGTAATATTAATATTGTTATTATATATGTATCTTTGTCAGTTCCCAGAAGATGATCTGCGAAGCAGATCGAAATATCGGAAGAATAAAATCAGCGAAAAAATATATAAAAACTTCTTAGTTTTTAATTTCTTTTATTTCATTATTTATGACCTAAAGCCAAACAATTACACAACACGAAAAGGTAAATTTTCAGAATTTTTGAGAAAATTTACTAAGGAAAGGTAAATTGTTAAGAAAATTTACTAAGGAAAGGTAAATTTTTAAGACAATTTACTATGGAAAATTTACTAAGGAAATGTAAATTTTTAAGAACATTTACTAAGAAAAAGGTAAATTTTCAGAATTTTAGAGAAAATTTACTAAGGAAAGGTAAATTTTTAAGAAAATTTTCTAAGGAAAGGTAAATTTTTAAGAAATTTAAGATCAAATATATTAATAACTAACGAAGAAAGTCGGACAATCTGTTAAAATAACGCTAAAATAACTGGGAAAAGAGTTACGAATCTGCTCAATAATGGTTAAAAGGTCGGGAGGCTGCTGGTGTTTGAATCACCCATTTAATATTATTATTATTATTAGTGTTCGAAAACCTATCTGCAGTTTTTCATGCAGTTTGACAGTTTTATTTCTGTTTGGATCAGTTTTGTATGCAATATCTACAGCTTTTTTTTTAAACCAATAAGTATATGGCAACTGTTTACTTTGAATATATAAGAGTTAATAAAAAATGTTGATATTTTTTAGAGGGCAACTTTTATTTAATTTTTTTCGTAACATAATTTTAATGTTTTAGTATCGTATTTTATACATTAGATTTTTATAAAATGTTGAAATTTTTTGGAGGACAACATTTATTTAATTTTTTTTCATAACATAATTTTAATGTTTTAGTATCGTATTTTATATATTAAATTTTTATTTCACAATATTGTGAAATCACATAATTAAATGTATCTATTTAAATATTTATTTACTAAATTTGCTATTACATGATACCAAATCTTTATATTTTTTTTCAGATATTAACGATTTTCAAACAATTTTTTCAAATATTAACGATTTTCAAACAATTTTTCATTTTAAAGTTAATAATATAACAAGTTTAAATATAACCAATTTTAATACCATTTTTCAGACTTTAATATTTATTTACTAAATTTGTTATAACATCAGACCAAATTTTAGATGTTTACTATTGAGAAATGATGTTGGTTGTGCGTGTATGTTAATGTGTAGTTTTACATGGGAGCTGGGTTTTGTTCGTGTTTGGTTGAATAGATATGTTTAACTGCTGTGATGGAGATGTTTACTATTGAGAAACGATGTGTGGTTGAGCGTGTATGTTGATGTGTAGTTTTTATGAGAGCTTGGTTTTGTTCATGTTTAGTTGAATGTATATTTGTTACTGCTGTGACGTAGATATGGTTGTTTGTTACATGTAGTTTGTGCGCTACGGTGGATTTCTTTAATGTATGGTATGTTGGTTGGTTGGTTCTGGTGATGACTGTTATGTACAATGAAAGTGGTGTTACTTGCGTTGTTACATACCCCTTACTTCGGGGAGCAATGCTCCATCAGTGATGTTGCAGCCGTAGTTGGTTTTTGCGGTGGGTTGATTTTGGTCCGTGGACCCTCGCCAAAAAAAATTTTGTGTTTTTTTTTTATTTTTTTTAATTTTACCTTTCCTAATGCAATGTTCGGGTGGATTCGGATCCTTTCTAGCAAGTGTATAGTGGGGATGAGAGCAAAATTTTAAAAATTTTATAAAATGTTACTTTTTACATCTAAAATAAATGAATAAAATATTGCATTTTTTCTTAGAACATTTCAATGGAGAGATAGGTATTTTTCAGTTAGTTATTTCTTGTTTTATATAGAATACTTTATTTAGAAAAGTTTCTTTTTTAATAATTTAAGTTTTTCATTTATACAATTATATGGTATTGTTAAACCTGTAAATAATTCAATGAAAAAATTTATCATATTTAAATTTTTTATTTCAAAATATTTTGGAAATCTTATTTCACATAATCCAATTTTTTAACTATTTTTTATTTTTAAGTATCTTTCAGTTAGCTACTATAGTTCTTTTTCATATCAAATATATTTTAGCTTCTTTATTAAGTAAATATATATCCGTTAACTTTGAATTTAAATACATTTTATATATTCTATTAGGTTTTTTAGAGCTGACAACATATTTTTCATTCACAAAACCCATTTTTTCCGATTTATTTGAGAAAATATTCGTTTATTCAAGTTTATATGTTTCTTTCTATTGAATTATTCCAATATTTTTTTTGTTGTTTCTTATTAAGTTAAATTATAAACAATTTTAATACCACTTTTCAGACCTTAATATTTATTTACTAAATCTGTTATTTCATCAGACCAAATTTTATTTTTTGCAAATATTAACGACTTTCAAACAATTTTTTATATTTGCTTTTCAATATTTTAACTTAAGTTTTCAGTTTTCAGGTTTTCAATTTTTAGTTCAAGTTTTTAGTTTTTAATTTATGTTTTTAATTTTTTTTTTTTAATTTTTAGTTTAATTTATTATAGATAGGTGTCTTTCAGTAAGTTCCTATAGTTGTTTTTCATTAATATTTTAGATTTTCTTTCTTTTTTATTATTTGTTTTATTTTAGAGTTTTATAAATGATTGCAATGACTAGAATCGTTTATAAATTATATAATTTTATTAAAAGTAGAACTAATTCAAAGATAAAATTTTAAACAGCGCACTAACATGAAGTCACGTTTCTATGCTTTACTTTACTAAGGAAAGGTAAATTTTAAAGAAAATTTACTAAGGAAAGGTAAATTTTTAAGAAAATTTACTAAGGAAAGGTAAATTTTTAAGAAAATTTACTAAGAAAAAGGCAAATTTTCAGAATTTTTAAGAAAATTTACTACGGAAAGGTAAATTTTTAAGAAAATTTACTAAGGAAAAGTTAAATTTTCAGAATTTTTAAGAAAAAGTATTAAGGAAAGGCAAATTGTTAAGAAAATTTACTAAGGAAAGGTAAATTTTTAAGAAAATTTACTATGGAAAATTTACTAAGGAAAGGTAAATTTTTAAGAAAATTTACTAAGGAAACGTAAATTTTTTAGAAAATTTACTAAGAAAAAGGTAAATTTTCAGAATTTTAGAGAAAATTTACTAAGTAAATGTAAACTTCTAAGAAAATTTACTAAGGAAAGGCAAATTTTTAAGAAAATTTACTAAGGAAAAGGTAAATTTTCAAAATTTTTAAGAAAATTTACTAAGGAAAAGGTAAATTTTCAGAATTTTTAAGAAACTTTACTAAGGAAAGGTATATTTTTAAGAAAATTTACTAAGGAAAAGGTAAATTTTTAGAAGAATTTTTAAGAAAAGTTAATTTCTTAAAAATTTACCTTTCCTTAGTAAATTTTCTCAAAAATTATAAAAATTTACCATTCCTTAGTAAATTTTCTTAGAAATTTAGCTTTCCTTAGTAAATTTTCTCAAAAATTGTGAAAATCTACCTTTTCCTTAGTAAATTTTCTTAAAAATTTACCTTTCCTTAATAAAGTTTCTTAAAAATTCTGAAAATTTACCATTCCTTAGTAAATTTTCTTAAAAATTTACCTTTCCTTAGTAAATTTTCCTTAGTAAACTTTCTTAAAAATTTACCTTTCCTTAGTAAATTTTCTTAAAGATTTTCCTTTCCTTAGTAAATTTTCTTAAAAATTCGGAAAATTTACCTTTTTCTTAGTAAATTAAAAATTTACCTTTCCTTAGTAAATTTTCTTAAAAATTGCCATTTCCTTAGTAACTAGATATCAATTATAAAAGAGCTAATTATTTCAAGATTTTAAGAAACTTTTTCAACGCTTTCGCTGTAAGTAGAATTAAAAAATTGATTTTTACAGAAAAATTTCCATGTTATTAGTCACTTGAAGGTATTTTAAATTTTCCTTATGTAAAATTTTTCTTAATAATTTATAATGCTTTCATAAAAATTATCGAAATAATCGCAACTAAATGGATTTATTTTCATATGTGTAAAGAAAAACTATACAAAAGGACTTCATATGAAGTATGTTAATATGAAAAAAAAATCTATAAGAATATAGTAAGTTTTCAATATTTCAATAAATTATTATATTTAAATTTTAGTAAATTTAATTAATTTTGTAGATACGTTGTAGGAAACTTTTATAAATTGGATAGAAAAAATGAGATTTAAAACTTAAATTAGACTAAATATAAAATTTTTGTTGTTCTAAAGCTTGCTAAAAACCATTTAAGAAAGATTATTTGATACTTTGTCTATGAGTATTCAGTAAGAAAAACATGACATTGAAAGAAATATACAACTTCCTTAAATTAATCTCTCATATTGTTTGGAATAATAATTGTAAGAATTTTTGATTCACGTTCCTAATTATAAAGCATAAAAGTATTTAAAAAATGTTTCATAAGTTAAACTAAAAATTAAAAGCTAAAAATTAAAATCAAAAATTAAAAACTAAAAACTTAAATTAAAAATTGAAAACCTAAAAACTTAAATTAAAAAATTGAAAAGTAAATATAAAAACTAAAAACTAAAAATTTAAAATGTAAAACCAAAAAGTAAAAAACTATACACTAAAAATTTAAAAATCAAAAACTAAAAAAAAACTAAATTACTAAAAAATTTAAAAATTTAAATTAAACTAAAAATTGAAAATTGAAAATCGAAAATTAAAAATACAAAAAAGCAAAGAAACGTGACTTCATGTTCGTGCGCTGTTTAAAATTTTTTCTTTGAATAAGTTCTACCTTTAATAAAATTATATAATTTATAAACGATTCTAGTTATTACAATCATTTATAAAACTCTAAAATAAAAGAATAATAAAAACAATGAAAATCTAAAATACTAATGAAAAACAACTATAGGAACTAACCGAAAGATTCAAAAATATTTTGAAAAAAGAACTACAAGAACTGAAAGACACTTGAATGTTCAGAGTTAATAAAAAAGAATGAAATATCTAAAATATTAATGAAAAAACAGCTATAGGAACTAACTGAAAGACACCTATCTATAAAAATTTAAACTAAAAATTAAAAAAAATAAAAATTTAAAAACTTAAATTAAAAACCTGAAAGCTGAAAACTTAAATTAAAAAATTGAAAAGCAAATATAAAAAATTGTTTGAAAGTCGTTAATATTTGAAAAAGATAAAAATTTGGTCTGATGTAATAACAAATTTTGTAAATAAATATTAAGGTCTGAAAAGTAGTATTAATTTTGGTTAAAATTTAACTTAATAAGAAACAAAAAAAAAATATATATTGGAATAATTCAATAGAAAGAAACATATAAACTTGAATAAACGAATATTTTCTTAAATAAATCGAAAAAAATCGGTTTTTTGAATGAAAAATATGTTGTCAGCTCTAAAAAACCTCAATAGTATAAATATATAAAATATATTAAATTCAAACGGATATATTTTTACTTAATATAGAAGCTAAAATATATTGAAAATGAAAAAGAACTATAGTAATAACTTAAAGATACTTAAAAATAAAAATTAGTTAAAAAATTGGATACTGTGAACTATGATTTCAAAAATATTTTGGAATAAAAAATTTAAATATGATAAATATTTTCATTGAATTACTTATAGGTTTAATAATGCCATATAATTCGATAAACGAAAAACTTAAACTATTAAAAAAGAATCTTTTCTAAATAAAGTATTCTTTCTAAAACAAGAAATAACTAACTGAAAGATTATCTATCCTATATTGAAATGTTCTAAGAAAAAATGCAATGCAACTACATTTTAAATATTTTATTTTATTTTTAGACGTAAAAAGTATGATTTTATATTATTATTATTATTATTTTTATT